>CM038670.1:815545991-815773491 GCA_021605145.1 Aegilops bicornis
AAATTGAACCAAAACATCACATGTCCAAATGACATGTTCAAATTCCAAACATGACATGTCCAAAACATGACATATCCACATATCATATGTCCAGTTCAAATTTGCATATAAATTCAGCCTACCTAAATTTGCTTTAACAAGGGATGTTGATTTGGACAATTGCTTAAATGCTGCCTTTTCTTTTAACTACAATTGCTTAACCCTAAATTTCTGTCAACCTAGCTAAATTCATAACTAAATAGATAGCCTAATTAACCTACTTCCCTAACTAAAACCTAAGTAAATTAACCGAAGAACCCTAGTGGCAGAGAGAGGGGGGTTTACAGAGGGTGCATGGGCGAGGAGCCAGGCCCAACGACGACCGAGGTTGGGAGGGGAGGAAGCAGAGGAGGGAGGCGAGGGCCGACGGGTCGGGGCGAGCGCACCGGGTCGGGGCGAGCGCCGGGTCGTGGTCGAGGGCGGGTCGGGGCGGGCGCCGGTCGGGGCGAAGCGCCAGAAGCGACGCTATGACGGAGGAACAGAGAGTGGGGATTTGGGAGGAAAAGAGGCGGGATGAAGCAGGGAGAGTGAGAATTTTGGGTTAAGTGGACGTAGCGATGGCAGCGTTTAGACAAGCAGCGCTGCTACTACGTTCACTAGCTGTAGCGGTTTAGACCAAACGCGCTGCTACTACCTTAACTAGCTGTAGCGGTTTTATAAGGAAATCGCTACTGCTAGCTTGACTGTAGCGGTTTTATAAGGAAATCGCTACTGCCAGTTTTCCTTTTTCTTTTCCTTTATTTTCTCCCACTTTTATTTCCCGAGAGCAGTGAACGAAGGGAAGGCGATATATATTGCATCATTTGACGGTTAAATATTTATACAAAATAGGAACATATATATTACATCATTGGACCCATGCATAATAATGGGCAAGTGTGTATACAAAATAGGAACATATATATACATACGGTTCCTCAGCGCTGATGTTTTCGTTTTTGAGTCAGCTTCTTTCCCTTCTTGTTCGTCGAAGAATAATTGAGCCTCTCATTGTGACTTTGCCTTTTCCATGGAGTATGATTTTTCTTAGGTAATGTAGTATTGATTCTTCTTTTGACTTATACTTCATCATCATCGTCATATTCCCTCATTGGGTTGCCATACTGATCATAGTCTTCCTCGTTGGCGACTCCATCCATTCCAATGAAGTTACTTTTGCCTCTCCTCACGACAACACGATTGGGATTGCATGGGTCGGTTATGAAGAAGCATTGTGTCACGTGCTTAGCATGTACCCATGGCTTGTTTTTTGCAATAGCGTTCACGGTAGCGCTCTTGGCGTCGGGTATAGTCATGGTAGTGAAAATCCGGTTTTCTCTTTCAACATTCTTAGCCCATCTAACACGGAACATCGTCGTGTTGTGCAGTCCAGAGTAGTCAAGCTCCCAGATCTCCTCGACCCTTCCATAAAATCGTTCAGTTGCACCGTTGTCGCTGCCGGTCATGCATTCCATTGTCACCTGAGTTCTGATCATCACTGTCCATATCTTTGGCCTCCGTGTAGAACGTGTATCCGTTGATATCATATGCCTGATAGGTTACGAGGTTGGGCGAGGGGCCATGTGCTAAGGCGTATATGAGCAATCCGTCCTTAGAGCCCTCCTCCGGGGGATTAGCAATAATATGCTCTTTAAACCAATGCAGGAAAGTGGAGTTGTGCTCTCTGGTAACTTCGGCGTCCGTCCTGCGTACTGTTGGAAATATGCCCTAGAGGCAATAATAAAAGCATTATTATTATATTTCCTTGTTCATGATAATTGTCTTTTATTCATGCTATAACTGTATCATCCGGAAATCGTGATACACGTGTGAATACATAGACCACAATACGTCCCTAGTGAGCCTCTAGTTGACTAGCTCGTTGGTCAACAGATAGTCATGGTTTTCGACTATGGACATCGATGTCATTGACAACGGGATCACGTCATTAGGAGAATGACGTGATGGACAAGACCCAATCCTAAGCATAGCACAAGATCGTGTAGTTCGTTTTGCTAGAGCTTTTCCAATGTCAAGTATCTCTTCCTTAGACCATGAGATCGTGTAACTCCCGGATTCGGTAGGAGTGCTTTGGGTGTACCAAACGTCACAACGTAACTGGGTGACTATAAAGGTGCACTACAGGTATCTCCGAAAGTGTACATTGGGTTGACACGGATCGAGACAGGATTTGTCACTCCGTATGACGGAGAGGTATCACTGGGCCCACTCGGTAGTGCATCATCATAATGAGCTCAAAGTGACCAAGTGTCTGGTCACGGGATCATGCATTACGGTACGAGTAAAGTGACTTGCCGGTAACAAGACTAAACGAGGTATTGGGATACCGACGATCAAGTCTCGGGCAAGTAACATACCGTCTGACAAAGGGAATAGTATACGGGGTTGCTTGAATCCTCGACATCGTGGTTCATCCGATGACATCATCGAGGAGCATGTGGGAGCCAACATGGGTATCTAGATCCCGCTGTTGGTTATTGACCTGAGAGCGTCTCGGTCATGTCTGCATGTCTCCCGAACCCGTAGGGTCTACACACTTAAGGTTCGGTGACGCTAGGGTTATTAGGAAGACTTGTATGTGATTACCGAATGTTGTTCGGAGTCCCGGATGAGATCCCGGACGTCACGAGGAGTTTCTGAAGGGTCCGGAGGTAAAGATTTATATATGGGAAGTTGTCAAACGGACACCGGAAAAGTTTCGGGTCATATCGGTATTGTGTCGGGGCCACCGGAAAGGTTCCGGAGGACCACCGGGAGGGGCCACCCCTCCCGGGGGGCCACTTGGGCTGCGTGGGAGGCAGCCAGCCCCTGGTGGGCTGGGCGCACCCCTCCCCTTGGGCCCATGCGCCTAGGGTTGAGGGGAACCCCAGAGGGGCGCCTTGCTTGGGGGCAAGCCCCTCTCCCTTGGCCGCCCCCCTCTAGATGGCATCTAGAGGGGCCGCCCTCCTCCCTTCCCCTATAAATAGAGGGGTGAGGGAGGGCTGCAACACACAATTGAAGGCGCAGCCTCCCTCCCAACACCTCTCCTCCTCCGCGTGTGCTTGGCGACGCCCTGCCGGAGAACTGTCACTCCATCATCATCACGCCGTCGTGCTGTTGCTAGAGCCATCTTCCTCAACCTCTCCTTCCTCCTTGCTGGTCAAGACGGAGGAGACGTCATCCGTACCGTACGTGTGTTGAACGCGGAGGTGCTGTCCGTTCAGCACTTTGGTCATCGGTGATCCGAGTACGACTCCATCATCACCATCCCCTTGAACGCTTCCGCACTTGATCTACAAGTGGTATGGAGGTGCAAACTCACTCCCTTGACTCGTTGCTTAGATGAACTCATAGATGGATCTTGGTGAAACCGTAGGAAAAATTTTAATTTTCTGCAACGTTCCCCAACAGTGGCTTCATGAGCTAGGTCTATGCGTAGTTCTCTATTGCACGAGTAGAACACAATTTGGTTGTGGGCGTAGATCTTGTCAACTTGCTTGCCGCTACTAGTCTTATCTTGCTTCCGCGGTAGTGTGGGAGCCCGGACCAACCTTACACGTACGCTTACGTGAGACCGGTTCCACCGACTAACATGCACTAGTTGCATAAGGTGGCTGGCGGGTGTCTGTCTCTCCCACTTTAGTTGGAGCGGATTCGATGAAAAGGGTCCTTATGAAGGGTAAATAGAAGTTGACAAGATCACGTTGTGGTTATTCGTAGGTAAGAAAACGTTCTTGCTAGAACCCAATTGCAGCCACGTAAAAGATGCAACAACAATTAGAGGACGTCTAACTTGTTTTTGCAGCAATTGTCATGTGATGTGATATGGCCAAGTTGTGATGAATGATGAATGACATATTGTGATGTATGAGATCATGTTCTTGTAATAGGAATCACGACTTGCATGTCGATGAGTATGACAACGGCAGGAGCCATAGGAGTTGTCTTTATTTTTGTATGACCTGCGTGTCATTGAAGAACGCCATGTAAATTACTTTACTTTATTGCTAAACGCGTTAGCCATAGAAGTAGAAGTAGTCGTTGGCGTGACAACTTCATGGAGGCACAATGATGGAGGTCATGATGATGGAGATCATGGTGTCATGCCGGTGACAAGATGATCATGGAGCCCCGAAGATGGAGATCAATGGAGCTATATGATATTGGCCATATCATGTCACTACTATATAATTGCATGTGATGTTTATTATGTTTATGCATCTTGTTTACTTAGAACGACGGTAGTAAATAAGATGATCCCTTACAACAATTTCAAGAAGTGTTCTCCCCTAACTGTGCACCGTTGCTAAAGTTCGTCGCTTCTAAGCACCACGTGATGATCGGGTGTGATGGATTCTTACGTTCACATACAACGGGTGTAAGACAGATTTACACATGCAAAACACTTAGGGTTAACTTGACGAGCCTAGCGTGTACAGACATGGCCTCGGAACACGGAGACCGAAAGGTCGAACATGAGTCGTATGGAAGATACGATCAACATGGAGATGTTCACCGACGATGACTAGTCCGTCTCACGTGATGATCGGACACGGCCTAGTCGACTCGGATCGTGTAACACTTAGATGACTAGAGGGATGTCTAATCTGAGTGGGAGTTCATTGCAATAATTTGATTAGATGAACTTAATTATCATGAAGTTAGTCTAAAACTTTTGCATAATATGTCTTGTAGATCAAATGGCCAACGCTCATGTCAACTTGAACTTCAACGCGTTCCTAGAGAAAACCAAGCTGAAAGATGACGGCAGCAACTATACGGACTGGGTCCGGAACTTGAGAATCATCCTCATAGCTGCCAGGAAACAATATGTCCTAGAAGGACCGCTAGGTGACGCCCCGTCTCTGCAGAACCAAGACATTATGAATGCTTGGCAGTCTGCGTCGATGATTACCCCTCGCTCAATGCGGCATGCTTTCTGATTTTAGAACCGGGGCTCCAAAAGCGTTTTGAGCATCACGGAGCATATGAGATGTTCGAGGAGCTGAAACTAGTTTTCCAAGCTCACGCCGGGTCGAGAGATATGACATCTCCGACAAGTTCTATAGTTGTAAGATGGAGGAAAATAGTTACGTCGGTGAGCACATACTCAAGATGTGCAGGTTGCACAACCATATGACCCAGCTGAATATTAACCTCCACGATGAGGCGGTCATTGACAGAATCCTTGATTGCCCCCACCAAGCTACAAGAGCTTTGTGATGAACTACAATATGCAGGGGATGGTAAAGACCATTCTGAAGTATTCTCTATGCTGAAGTCAGCAGAGGTTGAAATCAAGAAAGAACATCAAGTGTTGATGGTCAATAAGACCACTAAGTTCAAGAAGGACAAGGGCAAGAAGAACTTCAAGAAGGACGGCAAGGAAGTTGCCGCGCCCGCAAGCAAGTTGCCGGAAGAAGTCAAAGAATGGACCCAAGCACGAGGTGAGTGCTTTTATTGCAAGGGAAGGGTCATCGAAGCGGAACTGCCCCAAATACTTAGCGGATAAGAAGGCCGGCAACACCAAAGGTATATTTGATATACATGTAATTGATGTGTACCTTACCAGTACTCGTAGGTATTTGATACCGGTGTCGTTGCTCATATTAGTAACTCACAGCAGGAGCTGCGGAATAAGCGGAGACTGGCGAAGGACGAGGTGACGATGCGCGTCGGGAATGGTTCCAGAGTCGATGTGATCGCCGTCGGCACGCTACCTCTTCATTTACCTACGGGATTAGTTTTGAACCTTAATAATTGTTATTTGGTGCCAAGTTTGAGCATGAACATTGTATCTGGATCTCGTTTGATACGAGATGGCTACTCATTTAAATCCGAGAATAATGGTTGTTCTATTTACATGAGAGATATGTTTTATGGTCATGCTTCGATGGTCAATGGTTTATTCTTAATGAATCTCGAGCGTAGTATTACACATGTTCATAGCGTGAATACCAAAAGATGTAAAGTTGATAACGATAGTCCCACATACTTGTGGCACTGCCGCCTTGGTCACATTGGTGTCAAGCGCATGAAGAAGCTCCATGCTGATGGACTTTTAGAGTCTCTCGATTATAAATCATTTGACACATGCGAACCATGCCTCATGGGCAAAATGACCAAGACTCTGTTCTCCGGAACAATGGAGCGAGCAACCAACTTGTTGGAAATCATACATACCGATGTGTGCGGTCCAATGAGTGTTGAGGCTCGCGGAGGATATCGTTATGTTCTCACTCTCACAGATGACTTGAGTAGATATGGCTATGTCTACTTGATGAAACACAAGTCTGAGACCTTTGAAAGGTTCAAAGAATTTCAGAATGAGGTAGAGAATCAACGTGACCGAAAGATAAAATTCTTACGATCGGATCGTGGAGGAGAATATTTGAGTCACGAATTTGGTACACACTTAAGAAAATGTGGAATCGTTTCACAACTCACGCCACCTGGAACACCTCAACAGAACGGTGTGTCCGAACGTCAGAATCGCACTCTATTGGATATGGTGCGATCTATGATGTCTCTTACCGATTTACCGCTATCATTTTGGGGATACGCTCTAGAGACAGCTACATTCACTTTAAATAGGGCACCGCCTAAATCCGTTGAGACGACACCGTATGAATTATGGTTTGGGAAGAAACCTAAGCTGTCGTTTCTAAAAGTTTGGGGATGCGATGCTTATGTCAAGAAACTTCAACCTGAAAAGCTCGAACCCAAGTCAGAAAAATGCGTCTTCATAGGATACCCTAAGGAAACCATAGGGTATACCTTCTACTTAAGATCCGAGGGCAAGATCTTTGTTGCCAAGAACGGATCCTTTCTGAAAAAAGAGTTTCTCTCGAAAGAAGTAAGTGGGAGGAAAGTAGAACTCGATGAAGTACTACCTCTTGAACGGGATAGTAGTGCAGCTCAGGAAAATGTTCCTGTGATGCCTGCACCAACTGAAGAGGAAAATATAGATGATGATCAAGGTACTTCGGATCAAGTTGCTACTGAACTTCGTAGGTCCACAAGGACACGTTCCGCACCAGAGTGGTACGGCAACCCTGTCCTGGAAATCATGTTGTTAGACAACGGTGAACGTTCGAACTATGAAGAAGCGATGGCGGGCCCAGATTCTAACAAATGGCTAGAAGCCATGAAATCCGAGATAGAATCCATGTATGAAAACAAAGTATGGACTTTGACTGACTTGCCCGATGATCGGCGAGCGATAGAAAATAAATGGATCTTCAAGAAGAAGACGGACGCGGATGGTAATGTCACCATCTATAAAGCTCGACTTGTCGCTAAGGGTTATCGGCAAGTTCAAGGGATTGACTACGATGAGACTTTCTCTCCGTAGCGAAGCTTAAGTCCGTCCGAATCATGTTAGCAATTTCCGCATACTATGATTATGAGATATGGCAGATGGACGTCAAAACAGCATTCCTTAACGGTTATCTTAAGGAAGAGCTGTATATGATGCAGCCGGAGGGTTTTGTCGATCCTAAGAATGCTGACAAAGTATGCAAGCTCCAGCGATCCATTTATGGGCTGGTGCAAGCATCTCGGAGTTGGAACATTCGCTTTGATGAGATGATCAAAGCGTTTGGGTTTAGTTTATGCAGACTTATGGAGAAGCCTGCGTTTACAAGAAAGTGAGTGGGAGCTCTGTAGCATTTCTCATATTATATGTAGATGACATACTTTTGATGGGGAATGATATAGAATTCTTGGACAGCATTAAGGCCTACTTGAATAAATGTTTTTCAATGAAGGATCTTGGAGAAGCTGCTTATATATTAGGCATCAAGATCTATAGAGATAGATCGAGACGCCTCATAGGTCTTTCACAAAGCACATACCTTGATAAGATTTTGAAGAAGTTCAAAATGGATCAGACCAAGAAGGGGTTCTTGCCTGTATTGCAAGGTGTGAGATTGAGCTCGGCTCAATGCCCGACCACGGCAAAAGATAAAGAAGAGATGAGTGTCATCCCTATGCTTCAGCCATAGGATCTATTATGTATGCCATGTTGTGTACGGACCTGATGTAAACCTTGCCGTAAGTTTGGTAGGAAGGTACCAAAGTAATCCCGCAAGGAACACCGGACAGCGGTCAAGAATATCCTGAAGTACCTGAAAAGGACAAAGGACATGTTTCTCGTTTATGGAGGTGACGAAGAGCTCGTCAGAAGGGTTACGTTGACGCTTAGCTTCGACACGCATCTGGATGACTCTAAGTCACAAACCGGATACGTGTATATGTTGAATGGTGGAGCGAAGCTGGTGCAGCTGCAAGCAGAGCGTCGTGGCAGGATCTACATGTGAAGCGGAGTACATGGCAGCCTCGGAGGCAGCGCATGAAGCAATTTGGGTGAAGGAGTTCATCACCGACCTAGGAGTCATACCCAATGCGTCGGGGCCGATCAAACTCTTCTGTGACAACACTGGAGCTATTGCACTTGCAAAGGAGCCCATGTTTCACAAGAAGACCAGGCACATCAAGCGTCGCTTCAACTCCATCCGTGAAAATGTTCAAAATGGAGACATAGAAATTTGTAAAGTGCATACGGATCTGAATGTCGCAGATCCGTTGACTAAACCTCTTCCACGGGCAAAACATGATCAACACCGTAACTCTATGGGTGTTCGATTCATCACAATGTAACTAGATTATTGACTCTAGTGCAAGTGGGAGACTGTTGGAAATATGCCCTAGAGGCAATAATAAAAGCATTATTATTATATTTCCTTGTTCATGATAATTGTCTTTTATTCATGCTATAACTGTATCATCCGGAAATCGTGATACACGTGTGAATACATAGACCACAATACGTCCCTAGTGAGCCTCTAGTTGACTAGCTCGTTGGTCAACAGATAGTCATGGTTTCCTGACTATGGACATCAGATGTCATTGATAACGGGATCACGTCATTAGGAGAATGACGTGATGGACAAGACCTAATCCTAAGCATAGCACAAGATCGTGTAGTTCGCTTTTGCTAGAGCTTTTCCAATGTCAAGTATCTCTTCCTTAGACCATGAGATCGTGTAACTCCCGGATTCCGTAGGGAGTGCTTTGGGTGTACCAAACGTCACAACGTAATCGGGTGACTATAAAGGTGCACTACAGGTATCTCCGAAAGTGTCTGTTGGGTTGACACGGATCGAGACAGGATTTGTCACTCCGTATGACGGAGAGGTATCACCGGGCCCACTCGGTAGTGCATCATCATAATGAGCTCAAAGTGACCAAGTGTCTGGTCATGGGATCATGCATTACGGTACGAGTAAAGTGACTTGCCGGTAACGAGACTAAACGAGGTATTGGGATACCGACGATCAAGTCTCAGGCAAGTAACATACCGTCTGACAAAGGGAATAGTATACTGGGTTGCTTGAATCCTCGACATCGTGGTTCATCCGATGACATAATTGAGGAGCATGTGGGAGCCAACATGGGTATCCAGATCCCGCTATTGGTTATTGACCTGAGAGCGTCTCGGTCATGTCTGCATGTCTCCCGAACCCGTAGGGTCTACACCCTTAAGGTTCGGTGACGCTAGGGTTATTAGGAAGACTTGTATGTGATTACCGAATGTTGTTCGGAGTCCCGGATGAGATCCCGGACGTCACGAGGAGTTCCGGAAGGGTCTGGAGGTAAAGATTTATATATGGGAAGTTGTCAAACGGACACCGGAAAAGTTTCGGGTCATATCGGTATTGTGCCGGGGCCACCGAAAAGGTTCCGGAGGACCACCGGGAGGGGCCACCCCTCCCGGGGGGCCACTTGGGCTGCGTGGGAGGCAGCCAACCCCTGGTGGGCTGGGCGCACCCTCCCCTTGGGCCCATGCGCCTAGGGTTGAGGGGAACCCCAGAGGGGCGCCTTGCTTGGGGGCAAGCCCCCTCTCCCTTGGCCGCGCCCCCCCTCTAGATGGCATCTAGAGGGGCCGGACCCTCCTCCCTTCCCCCTATAAATAGAGGGGTGAGGGGAGGGCTGCAACACACAATTGAAGGCGCAGCCCCTCCCCTCCCCAACACCTCTCCTCCTTCGCGTGTGCTTGGCGAAGCCCTGCCGGAGAACTGTCACTCCATCATCATCACGCCGCCGTGCTGCTGCTGGAGCCATCTTCCTCAACCTCTCCTTCCTCCTTGCTGGATCAAGACGGAGGAGACGTCGTCCGTACCGTACGTGTGTTGAACGCGGAGGTGCTGTCCGTTCAGCACTTTGGTCATCGGTGATCCGAGTACGACTCCATCATCACCATCCCCTTGAACGCTTCCGCACTCGATCTACAAGTGGTATGTAGATGCAAACTCACTCCCTTGACTCGTTGCTTAGATGAACTCATAGATGGATCTTGGTGAAACCGTAGGGAAAATTTTAATTTTCTGCAACGTTCACCAACACGCACTTCCCGGTCACGATACTTCTTTGAGATAATTTCTTTGTGCATTTAAAAGAAATGATCTAACTCGTCTAGGTGTTATATCACTACCAAGTTTGCTCTGTCAAAGTTGCTGCGCCGACCGAGTATGCCACGTGCAGTTCCCTGCGACCGCTGCAGTGACCTTCTCCTTCGAGCCTCCCATCGTGCTTGTTAACGGGCAAACCAACACTAACACCGGCGGCTGGTCTGCGCCATATAGAAAATTCTCACGAGAAAGAGATGCACTCTTGTGTCACATAGCCCTCGACGATGCTTCCATCCGGACGGGACATGTTACTGAAACGAATCCTTTGATGATCCCATTCATCCTCTCAAACGGCATCATGTTGTGCAGGAATGACGGCCCCAGGTCTATTATGTCATCCACAATATGGACACACAGATGCACCATCACGTCAAAGAACGCTGGCGGGAAGTACATCTCAAGATCATTCAATATCACAACGATCTCTTCCTGTAGCCTTCGGAGCTGCTTCACACTGATCGACTTTCGAGAGATGACGTCGAAAAAGTTGCAGAGACCAATAAGCGTGTCACGGACGTGCTTGTCCATTATCCCTCTAAGGGAAACAGGTAGTATCTACGTCATCATCACATGACAGTCATGGGACTTCATCCTGCTAAACCTTTTCTTGTCCGTGTCTAGATATCTGCTTATCTTGCCACAGTAATCGGAACTAACTTTGACTCCGGTAAGGCACTTAAAGAATTGATCGATCTCAGCCTGACTTAACGTGAAGCAAGAAGGGGGGCAATAATCCTCTTTCTTTGTTTTCTTTCCCTTCTTCTCCCGTGCCTCTGTCTCCGTCTCTGTCTCGTCTGAAATTTTACGGGGCGGCATGTGCAGATCTTCCCTAATTTTCAAATCTTGCAAGTCTTTTCTTGCCTTCGGCCCATCCTTGGTTTTATTCGTCATCCTCATCTTCAATTATCCACCGAGTATAGCCATCCATAAAACCAGTCATGAGCAGGTGCGCTTCGACACGACCATCGTCATGGTGGTCGAGCCAAACTATTCCTTTGCATTTTCGACACGGACATAAAACCTCTGTCAGGTTATTTTCTTTCATGTCCTGCACCGCCGACCACAACCACCTGTCCACCATCGTTCCACTGACCATTGTCAACTCTGCACGGTAATAATAGACAAATTGATTGTAAAAATACGTGCATGCATCAAAGTCATATAAAAATTCGGCATGACCTTCCTTAAAAATAGGACATATATAGATCTAGAGTTTGCCCGGAATTCGCCGAAACGGAAATAAATCGACATTTAGGCAAAACATAGGCAACTCAAAAGCACAATTTGGCGTCAACTCATGCCACACACACAATTTAATAAACATATCACACACACATAAACATATTTCCATTTTGCAAAAGCATAAAATTTTAATCACCTCTATCTCGAGATCGAGCACACGGTGGAGATGATGACGTAGGGAGATCAAAAGTGCACAAAGCTCTTCTTGACAAAGATAGATCTAGTTAGGGGGCAAATAGGTCACTTAACTAAATGCTACATCTACCTACCTACCTAATTTGGGAGGAGACAACTTCAACTTGTGGAGGGGGAAGGAAAAAGAGAAAGGAGATGCATTAATGGAGGTGGTGTAGTTAGATAGGAGTAATGAAGAGAGAGAAAGGTAGGTAGAAGAGGGAGAGTAATGGGTGAGAAGTATTGAGGAAGAAGAAGAGTGAGAGGGGGAGGATGTGGGAGGTAGGGGAAAGGGGAGAGAGGAGGGGGAGGGGGAGGACGGATGGGGAAAAGGTGGGGGGATGGTGCGGATTAGCAGTAGCGCGGGACGTAAAACGAGCTGCTGCTAAGAAAGTAGCAGCAGCACGCTTTCGGAAAGAGCGCTACTGCTAACCGGGACCAAAAGTGTGCCCAATTTGAAAATTAGCAGCAGCGACCTCAGAAAAACTGTGCTACTACTACAGCTATAGCAGTAGCGGCTGTCATGACACTCGCTGCTGCTAAATGGAGTTTGGTGGGCATCGCTTGTCGATATTTGTAGCAGCTGGTTACACCGAGCGCCGCCATCGCTAAACACTGCCAAGAGCGAAGTTTTCCACACCCGCGCTACTGCTAATTAGCAGCAGCGCTCCTTTTTGAGCCGCGCTACTGCTAAGATTCTGTGTATAGGGTTTTCCCTAGTAGTGATTCCATTAGGAACCTTCATATACATGTCCGAATCTAATGACCCGTAAAGATATGCGGTCACGACATCCATCAACTGCATAGACAGACAATATTGCACTGCCAAAGATATAAGGTATTGGAAAGTGGTTCCACTCATTACAGGAGAATATGTCTCATTGAAATCAATGCCGGGTCTCTACGTGAACCCTGTGCTACGAGCCTTGCTTTGTACCTCACCGCCTCATTGTTCTCATTCTGGTTCCAGAGAAAACCCCATTTGTATCCCACAGGAAAAACATTGGGAGGTGTCGGTATTGCTTCAGTGAATACCTTTCTTTTGTTAAGCAAGGCAATTTCTGCTTGTATTGCGTCCTTCCATTTAGGCCAGTCGGAGCGCTTTTGGAACTCAACGATGGTCCTTGGATCATGATCAGTGAGAAGGATATCTGCAAAAAATTTCAGCAAAATAAATGTTGACAGTCGTAGACTAACGATCAAAAGATTCTCCAGAATCGATATAGTTGATGGAAATTTCCTGCATCCCTAGTGACTCTTCTTAATTTCCCAATATGCATGAGTCTGTGTGTTCCGATGGCCCAACCAGTGTGTGCAAACTAAAGCTAGGTTGTGGAGGTTTCCCTTCCACTTGGTGTATACTACCCATAAGGTGTTTGTCAATGTTGAGCTGACTTGCATTTACTAACTGCGAGGTTTTTCTCCTCGATTTACTTTATTGCTTGCGGGAATCTTGTTCTAGGTCAGAGGCCGTACTACTCCCCCTCTTTTGGGAACAGGGAGTTGAGTGGTTTTTATTGGTACCTCCACTCTTTCACGCGCATTTCTAGTCGTATTTAAAGACTTTGTAACACCTTTTAGATCAGTAAATGATTCTAGCAGGTTATTTGCAAGATGTTGCAAATTAATGATTTTACGAACTTGGAGTTTGGTATCTTGTGTACGTGGATCAGAGGAAAAAATTGCTTGAGCATTCCAATAAATTTCCAGGCATTCTTTCTGGTACTTGAAATCTCCCCCTAATGCCAGAAAGTGTTCCTCATTAAATATACAATTAGCGTGATGGGATGTGAACAGGTCCCCAGCAAGGGGTTCCAAAGTACTTAATAATGGACGGCGATTTGTACCCCACATAGATCCCCATTTTCCTATGTGGGCCCATGGATGTCCGTTGTGGTGGTGAGATCGGGATGTATGTAGCACATCCGAACTTACGCAGATGGAAAATGCTAGGAGGATTCCCATGTACCAGTTGCAGAGGGGAAGTACTGTGATATGCAGTAGGCCTCAGTTGTATCAAGTCAGCAGCGTGTAGAACTGCATGACCCCAACAAGAGGTTGGCAAGCTTCAATTCATTAACAAAGGTCTTGTAATGAGTTTGATCCTTTTAATTAATGATTCAACCAAACCATTTTGTGTATGGACATATGGAACATAGTGCTGAATTTCAATCCCCATGGCCATACAATAATCACTGAAAGCACATGAGGAGAATTCTACAGCATTGTCCACCAAATTGACTTAATTCGAATATCTAGATAATGGGCTTGTAATTTAATGACTTGCCTCAATATCTTGGCAAATGCATGGTTTCACGTGGATAGAAGATACATCAATTAGAACCATGAAGTACTGGAAAGGTCCAGATAATGGTTGGATGGGATCACAAATGTCTCCTTGAATGCGTTCAAGAAACTAAAGTGGTTCAACTTGTATTTTTACGTGAGAGGGCCTCAAAATTAGATTTCCCGTGATACAAGATGTGCACACAAATTCTGAAGATCGAGGAAATTTTGACTCAAGCAAATTATGACCAATGGAATTGCTAGTAATTTTTCTCATCATCCCGATCCCGGGATGGCCTAGGGGATCATGCTAGGTTTTAAATGCGTCAACATTTTGAAAAACTACTTTGTATGCTACATGTTCCACGGGTTTGATGTAGGTATAGTACAAACCAGACGATAAAGAAGAAATTTTTTCATGGACCTACTTGCCATATCCGTGATCTTTGGTGAAGAGTAGATACTCCTCTTTGTTGTCTTCATGGGTTTAAATGTGAAAGCCATTTTTACGGATATCTCGATAACTGATCAGGGTACATGATGAGTCGGGATACAACAAAGCATCCTCAATTGTCACTTGTGTACCGCCTGGGAGGGTAAATATGACACATCCAGTGCCAACGATACCGTATCGCGTCCAGCGATAGTTAGAATATCTCCATTCATCTTTTTTAGAATTTCAAAATATTTCATCTCTCTCAGTATGGAGTTTGTTGTTGCACTATCCACAAGGCATAATTCCTCTTCCATTAGATTGTCACCGTAGAGAACTATATATAAGACAAAGAACTTTCAATAAGAAAATCTCATGTAAATACATAGAATACAATCTTATTTATATCAAATATGTTGGTACAATTACAATCTTATTATATCCAATGTGCTATACAATATAAAGACAACAACAATACTTATGTTCTTATTACAACATCACAAATGGACATAGCTAAATAGATCACTAAGGAGATCGTGGGACTAGCAAACTCTCCAAACATGTCATTTTAGGTATACTCAATCATCATGTTCTCCGTGTCAGCAAGGTCCTCTGGCTGATGGAACGCAATGGTGTTGCTCGGTCCAGGAGGAACGTCGTGTGAACTACCGGCTCCATTGGCGCTGCCTGGATGAAGGTTGAAGTTGGCTTCGAACCTCTTCCCTTAAGGTGCTTTGCGTCCCTGAGATTGCTGGTACAACATAACTAGATGCTTTGGGATCTTGCACTTGTTGGTAGGGTGCGTGTAGCATCCACACTTGTTGCAAAGCAGAGATTTACCATGCTTGGGCTTTGTAGTGCCTTTTCCCTTGTCTGAGTTCCTAGACCTCTTGTTTCTATTGCGCTTTCGCATGTTCTGGACATTTGATTGATTGCCCCTAAAGGCACCATCAAACTTTTGTCTATTCGTGACATTCATATGAACTTCGGGTAAAGGTTGTGCCCCAACTGGGTGTTGAGATCCATTCTTAGCGAGTAGCTCATCATGCTTTTCAGCCTGAAGTAACATATGAATAAGCTCGGAATAGACAGTATAGTTGCGGGCACGGTATTGCTGCTGGAGGATCCGGTCTGAAGGGAGCATAGTAGATAAAATTTTCTCTATCTTCTCCACATCAGTAGGTTCCTTCCCGCAAAAACGCAATTTGGAACATATCTTATGAACCTTGTGGTTGCACTCACCGATGGACTTGAAATCCTGAAGACGAAGGTGAGTCCAATGTTGGAGTGCTTCTGGCAGGACGACTGCCTTCTGTTGTTCATATCTCGTTTTGAGGGCAAGAAACAAAGCACTAGGAGATTCCTCCTCTAAGTACTTAGACTTTAGATTTGGGTGAATATGGTGCCTTATGATGTATAAAGCTGCATAGTTTTGCTGTTCATTCAATGGCATGGCTCCGGCCGGTAGAGGAGTTTCCGGATCCTGGATTGCACGCGCTATCCCACAAGAAGCAAGACTAATCTTGGTGTCCATGGCCCATGTAGGGTATTTGTGGCCATTGAGGGCAAGCTCCTCAAATTCTTTTGCGGTCATCGTTTACCTACATGAATGAACCAGAGATAACTAGTTGACATGTAAATTAAAAACCATCATGGTTGTATTGTAATAATGGTGCAAAATTTGATACTCAAGTAAAGAACTTGAATAATGTAAACCTCAATTGATTGAACATAACACGTCGAAGATCGCATGGATACCATAGTAATAGGCTACATAATCTAACAATGTCAATAAATGCGCTTGTTTCTATTACCTTGTGTATGTTATCAATTTAAACATAAGGAAGTGCACGTTGAAGATAATCGTTTGTCGAATTGACAAAGCATAGACCGTGAATACAAATATTATGAGGGAGGCGTGTATCAAAAGTTGCAAGTTTGTTGTAGGAGATAAATTAATCTCAATCGTTGAAACATGTTCTAGAAAATTGGTATGTGGTAAACACATTGAACATATCGTGGCCGGGACGTGTGCGACGTGTGCCACTACCTCTACCACTCGCCCCACTACTGCCATCATCGTGGCTAGTCTCTGAGCACAACTGCTTGTGGTGACTGCTGTGTCAACACACACACGCACACAAGCTATATACGCTAACACTCATGGTGGTTTTTATAGGAGATGCCGATGCTGGCATCGGCAACCGTACGTGCCTGCCGTCGCTAGCAAGCGTACGAGCGCGCGCGTGGTTTATGGACTAGTCGTGGGCGGAAACCGGGTGCCTAGCTAGCTTGGCGCCTCAGGTTGCTGTCGGACGCCAGCCGAGGCTGTGAATTGCGGCGTGCCACAACTTGTGTGCTGCTGTCAGCCTGTCATTGTGCTCAAGTCAGTGTGTTATCCAGCAAGATAAAGATACTCTCTGCATCATGCAGATCTGCCAACATTCAGTCCAGAACGGGCACGTAGCCTCCCCGAATCTCTCCCTGTTTTGGGATCGGCAAGTGATGATTATTAAACTAACAATCCTCCTTTCTGCAACCAAGTTTAGTCCTACTCACACCGTCACACGTAGGCTAACTACACCTCTTGACCACATGCTATCGGGCAGACGCCGGCCATGACGGTCTTCTTCGTGTCAGCGTTCCACGAGGAGCACCTACGGCTGCAAACGGGCCTGCGCTGTGTCATCACTCTGATCAGAAAAAAAAACGTTTACTTAACTCATTAATGTTGTTTTAGTAAACTACACCACTCTGATCAAGCTTTCAGTTGAACATGGTATCGTGCTGTCCGTTCAGCAGAGTGCAGATCAACGAAATTCATAACAGGTTCGCCCCCAACGATCTCATCACATGCACAGCCGATCGACTCCATGAAAATAATCAGGAAAGAATAATCTAGCTGGAAGGAACGCAACGCCTTAATCTCTAACGGCCACTGTTTGCAGCGACCTGGAGGTGTTCGAAATGATCAGAGAATGTGAGTGAGATGTTGGAAGGCAGCCGGGTGTATCGCTGAGATCCAACTCCTTTTCTGTTTCCCCCTGCTCCATCCTTTCAGCAGAGTTGGACTGTTTTGTACAGGTAGCTGAACCTGCTCTGTTTTCTCTGTATGCCTCTCTGCTTGCTTTGCTGAGTTACTCTCTGTGTAATTCTGAACTTTCTTCCTCTCTTGATAAAGATCGTGGCCTTTGGCCTTTTGTTCGGAAACTAGTCACAGAAGCACATGAACAAGGAGGGTGATGTAAACTCATAGCCCAAATTTTCGTCATTGTCATCATCATGGTATGTTTACAACCGATCATGTGGGGATTGTCACATAACATAAGCATAAGCTGCAACGAACTCAACACCCCCAGCTACTAGTACTCCTAATTTGGGCCCCAGCAGCTGAGGTACATGACCGTCCTCGGCCTTCTCTCCTCGCTGCCTCTCCGGCGATGTCAGGTCTATGGCATGGGATGGCTGTCAAAACCAACATATTATTAGTGGGATACCCACTACTAAACGTACATTCATCTATTCCAACATAATATAATACTGAAGCATCTTTTTTGTGAAGATGATACTGAAATATTGACTCATTACACAACACAATGGTAGTATTGGATGGATCCCATGGATGGATGGTAGTACACTAAATCTCCTCTCTTCCTTTCTATAGATTTCCTCTCCATTGCTGGTACAGGATGGATCATGTGCTGCTATGCACCTTCCTCTACCTTCAGACTGCTGGCCTAATGATGCCTGTGCCTGGACAACACACAAAAAACTCACTGTAATTGTTATTATTTGTTAGGAAATAAAGCGATCCTCGTTCCCTCTATGAAATCAGGTCACATAATAACGGATTGTTTTATTGAATTACCAACAAGAAACTCATGTCATTGGGAAAACAAGGGGCAACGCGATCCAATTCTTGCTAGCATGGAGCAGGAACATGGAAAAATAGCAGACTCCAAAAAAAATACTCCGATGGCCAGCATGGAGCATGGATCTTCTACTAGATGTGGGTGAAAAATTAACTACTTCCTACGTTCGGAATTACTTGTGGCAAAGATGGATGTAATATGACACAGTTGCTAGCAAACTGATGGTGAACATGGACGACACTGCCATGATTAACCAGAAAATGTACAAACTTTCTCGAGATTATCAACAGAAAATACATAAGTTTACTGGGAGCGTAACAATATTTCCACAAAGACTTATTTAAGTCACAGTGCACTAGTACAGCACACACAAAAATAAGCTACATTGATATAGCAGTTACTCGGTATTAATAGACACAAATTATGAAAGTAGTAGACTGGCTTCCTCTAAATTTCAGTGGGCTAGCTACACTGCTTGCATTCAGAAACTGAGAAGACAGTCTCTGCAGCGTAATTATATATCTTAATTCTGAATGTGAATATTAAATGCTCCACCGAAACAGAAACAATAGCTGAGGCGACACTGCAACTCCTTATCATCCCAGGACAGTTACAATTACTGATATAATTCTTAGTTACCATCACTTATTCCAAGTTCTCAGGGAACAATTCCTTCCAGTCTTTTGCTGCAAATCAACTCAAATCACTTGTTTGACATGCCCGCAACTGCTACTGCATTTTTATACAACGTTTTGCTTGGGACCAACACAGATTTTTCAGCATAATTTTGAGGTATGTTGCCTTCCTTTCCCTTACTTAACCTGGTACATTTGCATGCCTAACAGTAATATATCGACAAACCAATGCTTTGAGGCAATCAAAGTATCCACAAGATATATAGTGATATGAAAACATTCATTACCTCATAATCCAAGTTACTGTCAAAACAACTCTAGTCACAAAGAAGAAGAAACATCCACTGCTATTGCTGTCAGGTGTTGGTTTCCATGGGGCGCATGCACGCAACGAGGTTCGGAACAGCAAAGCCGGTCCTGTGTCGTGAAGGGTTGTGCATAAGATCAGGCGGCTCATATTGATATGATCCAACAGGTGTGAGCCATCATCGTCAGTGCCAAGATGGTTACAGTAGTAATGTTGATGCTGGAGTACAAGGGGTCACCATCCCAGAACTGGCTAAAGCAATAGCTGAGGTTTGACCAGGTCCAAAACAACTGATTTGCTCTCAGGCACAAAACTAATTGATAGAAATATATAACCAAACAATGACCGACATAGTAAACTTAATCTAGCAACAGAAATCTGCAAGTGCTCCAATCTTAAGAAGAAGAGCAACCAGATGAACATAACACATCAAGCTTCAACAAAGCAGCACAAATCATAAAGAATCAACAAGACAAGGATGATAACACCAAGCAAAACATCCACTTGACGATAATGATTCAGTTTGACAAGTGATAACCACTGACCACGATAGGTTCTTTCCTTCTCGCAAACATAACCACTGACCCAAGATGTTCACCGGCAGGTCAAAATGATGGACTTTTCACCATGCCACGCCTTGTTCTTCTCCAAAATATTAGCATGTCATGCCAAATCCTGCAAGGAACAATGGAACGAACAGTTCAGTATATGAGACTCTGTGTGCAAGAAAGAAACAACAGAATGTGCAAGAAAAAAACTACAGAATACAGTTCAGTAGAGACACTGCCTCACAGGCAAAAATGGACTATTACCAGAATGTGCCAAAAACAACAGAACCAACAATTCAGCACTGAAACTATCCCAGGCAAAAAAAAAAACACTTGTAAAATGTGCAAGAAACAAAAGAACCAACAATAATAAATTTGTATGTACAGTGCAGTGTGAGTTGAAAAGATTAAATTTTGTAACATGCATTTTAATATTCACATTCAGAATTCAAATGTCCAAGGAGGAGACAATTAGCCACTCATGGAAAGACATAAATCTGCTTGATCAGGAATTACAGAATTGTGCACTCAAATTCATCTACTCCTTGAACATTTGAACTAAATCAGCGACAATTAACATGGATCGGAGGGAGTACTTGATTTTGATTTTGAATAAGAATCACAAGGTCGCATTCGAAGATACAAATGGTAGGAGACAAACCTGAGGTGATAGCTGAGGAGCTTCATTCGGCTGGGTCCCAATGGTTCCAAGTCAGCAAGGAACTCATGCTCTGGGAAATTCGCTGGCCAAGTCACCATTTGGTGACTTCCATGCTGTGGCGGAATGGATATGCATCTCATCTCCTTGACTTGACGATTATCCCGTGGACTCAGCCCATACAAGAAACCTGCAACCTGTGTCCGTAGATCTGCTATGCATATCAAATTCTTCAATATATTCTTTGGCATGATGTAAGTATAGCCAGTCTCCTGTACACAGAATATACACAGTCAGTAGCCATTTGACCATTGTTATTTGGCGATTTTATGGGTTAATCGAAGAACATAAATTGCTCCCCTGACCTTTATATCATCCGAGTTAACATAAATGTGGTTGACACGGAAATATAGGTTCATAGCAGAGATGGCCCTGACACGCAAATCTGTCTTCGATGCAAATGCTGCTTGCTCATACCCTTCCTTGTCACAATAATTTGCTTTGACTTCCAAGGGATTCAAAATACCCTTCCTTGTCACAATAATTTACTTTGTCCTCCCTAGATGCTTTTGTCCTGCCCATACACTTGTGTGGATGACCTGCACATTATAATGCATTTTCATTCAAGTCTTCCAAGTTGTGATACTGCGCAGTATGCCATAATTGCAAGAAAACTAGAGCTAAAAGCAAAACAAAGGGAACAAACCTTCAGAAATAGTTGGTTGACCAGTTCTTGGATTGAAAATAAAGATAGCACCATTGGTTGGTTTGGTCGTCAGGTTACCCTCGGTTTTGTGAATGGTAACTTGATAGACATTTGTGTCATCCACAAACCATATGATTTGATTGCTGAATATCTCTCTGTACCGTAGTTCTGTGAAGACAGATATGGCTCGGTGGGCGGTGGGTTCAGATGAATACAACTGAAGACCCTTTCCTATTCTCTCCCTCAGCACATACAGAGCAGGATTTGACTGTCAAAAGAGAAAATAAACAAGCATGTCATTTAATGTATTAAATAAGACATTTTTTACTACAACAGAGATATGTAGATTTGTTACAGTTAGCATGGTTATTACCTTCATGATCTTGTTCATTGCTTGCTGAAGGAGGGGCTTTGACCCGGGGAACCAATTACCAAAAGCAGAGTGCAAATTATAAGCTAGATCAAGTCCAGTCATCACCCATGCAAGAAATATTTATCAACATTAAGCACAGAAGACTCAGACAAGGCAAGAAATTGATCACCCATGCAAGAAATATTAATCAACATTAAGCACAGAAGACTCAGACAAGGCAAGAAATTGACAGTCAATGGACACTCAAAATCATACCAGTCGGAGAACGGTAAATGGACAAATTATCTGTGGTTTAGTCCATAAATTCTGCTCTTGCGTAACGTTCTATGTCGTGTGAGTCGTAGTCCCCCCATCTTGGTTGCACATCAATCCAGTGCTTGTTACTGGCTTTCTGATCGAAGACATCCTTTGACTCAGAAACTAAGATTGGTTTGGATGCCACCTATGTGCAGCAAATAGGACATCTGCACATGAACTGTTCATTTTGCAAATCTTCCTTGGATGTATTGTCTCCTTCTGTACTGTCTCAATCTCCAGCGCATCCAACTCCTGACCCAGAGGTTGGCAAAGATCCATAGCAACACTTTCATGGACCTTGTGCCAAAGATGTGCACGGGAAATAGTTGGATAAATAGCAACTGCTTCTTCAGGTGTCACATATGGCCCATCTTTCAAGTAGTTGTGTTGCCTCCCTTGTTCTGCCTTTAGCCACAAATGAGTTAACCTTCCAAGATTTTGGCGGCAGCAGTCTTGCTAACTGTAGCACCACGCCGGATACGCTCACGACATTTGTCCACCAATCAGCCTTGGACTTCACATAACATTGTATCTTGTTCTCAATACAGGACCTTCCAGTAGCGTCATGCTTCACTAGGATGCTGCAGTATATACTCCGGGCCTTATTTTGCTTGATGCCCTCTGACTCTGCATTTTGCTCTACCAGAAGGCTACTGGTGAGTGATGATTCTCGCTTCAGATTGTCTGATGGTGCTGAACAAGCTATAGGCCGCAACTAGTTGCTGATTCGACTTCCATTGCTCTTCAGATTCAGAGTTGTTTTATCTCTCATGTTAATCATATCTGTAGTAAGAATGTACAAGAATCTGTTGTGATACTCCAAGCCCTCGGCGCATTTGAAACCAGCCGTGCAGAACTTGAAAGTAGGCTCTTCACTCTATGATCGCTACAGATTCTGTTCAAGAGGTTTAGGCCAAAACAACGTACTTCGGAATTCACCTTGGCAGTGAGATTCATTGGTTCCGAAGTATGCCCTTCCGCAACGATGGTGATTTGCATGGCGGCTTTGAAGTGCTCAGAATCTCACAACTGGGACGTCAGCATATCCATTGAAGCTACTAGGTGTAGACCTAAAATTTCATAATCCACCAAACATCTTTGACTATCTCCTCAAGACCACAATTACCTAACTGAATCCAGCTAAAATCTCATAATCCATCATGAAATGGGTTCAATATCATAATCACCTAACCAAATCCAAATTCCTCAAAAATTAATTAAAAATTTGTTTATCCACCAATAAATAATCAAAACACATAATCCACCAAACATTTTTGACTGTCTCCTCAAGATCACAATCAACTAATTAAATCGATCAAAAACTCATAATCCATCATAAAATTTGCTTCAAAATCAAAATCACCTAACTAAATCCAAATTATTTCAAGATTAACTAGAAATATGTTTATCCACCAACATAATAGTTGCCATGCCCATACTAGACCTAAAATCTCATAATCCACCTAATATCTTTGACTATCTCGTCAAAATCACAATCACTTAAGTAGATCCACCAAAAACTCATAATCCATCGTCAAATTTGCTTCAAGATGACAATCACCTAACTGAATCCAAATTGTTTCAAGATTAATGAAAGATATGTTTATACACCAATATAATATATCCATGCTCATACTAGACTTAAAATCTCATAATCCACCGAAGATCTTTAACTATCTGCTCAAGATCACAATCTACAAACTAAATCGACCAAAAACTCGTAATCCGTCGTCAAATTTGCTTCAAGATCACAATCACATAAGTAAATCCAAATTCTTCCAAGATTAATTGAAGATATGTTAATCTACCAATATAAAAGTAGGCGTGCCCACACTAACCTAAAATCACCTAATACACCAAACATCTTTGGATGTCTGCTCAATAGCACAATCACCTAACTAAATCCACCTAGAATCTTAAAATCCACCGTGAAATTTAGTTGAAGATCACAATCACCTAAAAAATCTAAACTATTCCAAGATTAACTAAATATTTGTCTATCCAATAATATAATAATCATCATGCTCACCTATTAGCCTAAAAACTCATAATCCACCTAACATCTTCTCAAGATTATAATCACCACCTACCTAAATCAACCTAAAATTTTGTAATTCACCGTGCATTTTTGTTCAAAATCACAAGCACCTAACTAAATATAAATTGTTGCAAAATTGTTTGAAGATTTGTTTATTCGGTAATATAATAATCACCATGCTCACCTACTAGGCTTAAAATCTCATAATCCACCAAACATCTTTGACTATCTTCTCATGATCACAATCACCTAACTAAATCCACCTAAAATCTCATAATTCACCGGTAAATCTGCTTCAAGATCACAATCACGTAACTAAATCCAATGTGTTTCAAAATTAATTGAAGATCTCTTTATCCACCAATATAATTATCACCATCCTCATGTACTAGACCTAAAATCTCATAATCCACCGAACACAATCACCTAACTAAATCCAAAGTGTTTCAAAATTAATTGAAGATCTGTTTATACATCCATATAATAATCACAATGCTCACGTACTAGAGCTACAATCTCATAGTCAACCAAATATTTTAGACAGCTCCTCAAGACCACAATCACCTAACTAAATCCGCCAAAAACTTATAATCCATCGTCAAATTTGCTTCAAGATCAATCACCTAACTAAATCCAAATTGATCCAAATTAATTGAATATATGTTTATCCACCAATATAATAGTAGCCATGCTAATACTTGCCTAAAATGTCATAAATCACTAACAAATTTGCTTAAAGATCACAATGTCCTAACTGAATCAAAGTGTTCCAAGATTAAATGGAGATATGTTTATCCACCAATATAATAATCATCATTCTCATGTATTAAATCTAAATTCTCATAATTCACCATGAATTTGGGTTCGAGATCACAATCACCTAACTAAATCCAAACTGTTCCAGAATTAATTAAATTCAATCTCAAAAACTGTTTATCCTCCAACAGAATAATCAAATCTCATAATCCACCGAAAATTTTTTACTATCTCTTCAGCATCACAATCACCTAATTAAATCCATCAAAACCTCATAATCTATCGTCAAATTTTCTTCAAGATCAAAATCACATAACTAAATCAAAATTATTTCAAGATTAATTGAAAATATGTTTATCCACCAATATAATAGTAGTCATGCTCATACTAGTCCTAAAATCTCATAATCCACCTAATATCTTTGACTATCTCCTCAGGATCACAATCACCTAAGTAAATCCACCAAAAACTTATAATCCATCGTCAAATTTGCTTAAAGATGACAATCACCTAACTAAATCCAAATTGTTCCAAGAATAACGAAAGATATGTTTACCAACCAATATAATATAGCCATGCTCATACTAGACTTATAATCTCATAATCCATCGAAACATATTTAACTATCGAAAAATATTTAACTATCTCCTAAAGATCACAATCACCAAACTAAATTCACCAAAAACACATAATCCACCAAATATCTTTGACTATCTCTTCACTAAATCCAAAGTGTTCCAAAATTAATTGATAATCTATTTATCGACCAGCATAATCACCATTCTCATGTACTAGACATAAAATCTCATAATCCACCGAACATTTTTGACCATCTCCTCAAAATCATAACCCCGTACTTAAATCCATCAAAAACTCATAATCCACCATAAAATCACCTTACTAAGTCCCAAAAATCAAAGATTAATTGAAAATATGTATATCAACCAATATAGTGATAGTCATGCTCATACTAGTCCTAAAAGCTCATAATCCACAGAACATCTTTGTCTATCTACTCGAGATCGCAATCACCTAACTAAATCAATCAAAACCTCATAATCCATCATCAAATTTGCTTCAAAATGACAATCACCTAAATAAATCCAAAGTGTTCCAAGATTAACAGAAGATATATTTACTTATTCATATAATAGTAGACATGCTTATATTATAACTAAAATCTCATAATTCATGGAACAACTTTGACTATCTTCTCATGATGAGAATCACCTAACTAAATCCAAGCTAAGATATCATAATCCATCGTGAAATTTGGTTTAAAAATCACAATGACCTACTAAATCCAAAGTGTTCCAAGATTAATTGAAGATCTGTTTATCCACCAATACAATAATCACCATTTTCACGTATTAGACCTAAAATCTCATAATCCACCGAACATTTTTGAATATCTCTTCAAGATCGCAATCACCTAATTAAATCCATCAAAAACTCATAATACATCGTCAAATTTGTTTTAAGATCAAAATCACATGACTAAATTCTAATTATTCCAAGATTATTAAAAATATGTTTATCCACCAATATAATAGTAGCCATGCTCACTAGACCTAAAATCTCATAATCCACAGAACATCTTTGACTATCTCCTCAAGATCACAGTCACCTAAGTAGATCCATAAAAACTCATAATCCATCATCAAATTTGCTTCAAGAAGACAATCATCTAACTAAATCCAGATTGTTCCAAGATTAACGAGAGATATGTTTATCCAACAATATAATAGTAGTCATGGCCCATGCTCATACTAGACTTAAAAATCTCATAATCCGCCCAACATCTTTAACTATCTCCTCAAGATCACAAACACCAAACAAAATGTACCAAAAACACATAATCCACCGAACATCTTTGACTACTTCTCAAAACCACAATGACCTAACTAAATCCACTAAAAACTCATAAACCATCGTCAAATTTGCTTCAAGATGATAATCACCTAACTAAATCCAAGTTTTTCAAAGATTAACTAAAGATATGTTTATCCACCAACATAAAAGTAGTGATGCTCATACAAACCCTAAAATCTCATAATCCACTGAACATCTTTGACTATCTCCTCAAAATCACAGCGACCAAACTAAATCCACTAAAAACTCATAAACCAACATCAAATTTGTCTCAAGATGATAAACACCTAACTAAATTGAAGTTTTTCAACATTAATTAAAGATATGTTTATCCACCAACATAATAGTAGGCATGCTCATACTAGACCAAAAAATCTCATAATCCACCAAACATATTTGACTATCTCCTCAAGATCACAATCACCTAACTAAATCCACCGGCAAATTTGCTTCAAGATCACAATCACCTACCTAAATTCAAATGATTTCAAGATTAACTGAAAATATGATTATCCACCAATATAATAGTAGTCATGCATCCACCCATCAGGTTCTGCATCCACCCATCAGGCTCTCTATTATACTGCAAGAGGAAATCCTTTCTTATTGACCCTTCAAGCGGTAGTCTTCTAGAGGCAGCTTTCGTGCTTTTCCCTTCCGCTGGAACTGCATGCAGAGTTTGAGTTCATGGAGTGCCTTTGGCCTTCAGAAAGAAGAAGAATAAATGTTTGGTCGTTGATCTTTCTTATGTTCCTAGGTGCATTGTTTTAGGTTATGCCCTAATATGCAGAGATGGAAAATCACACATTTTGCATCCAGCTTTCAATGGGAATAAAGGGAATTTTGTTTTGAAGCTTGCCGATGAATCAAGAATATATCTCCGAAAGCTGCTTCTTTTTTGCAAGAAAAAAAAAAATCTGATTTAAGCATCATTGTAATTCAAAACCTACACAGTATTTATTTATGCATTTATTTGAAGATGAGAATATACTGACTTCAATATGGAGTGTCGATCCATTGTTTTCTGCAGCTAAGTATTATTTTTTATTTCCTAAAAAGGATTTGAATATCATTTGATCTGTTATTGACTGAGGATCAGCATCTTGTACAGTATGAATTTATGGTTTCTCCTTTTTTTACCTCGGTCCTAAAATGTACAGTATGATTTTATGGAGTGCATTATGCCAATGGATTACTGCATTTTTATGTTAGTTTTTAGACTATTTGAATGTAAGGACTATACATAATCTCTTTGGCAATCTACGGCACATCATTTTCTGCACAGAAAATTCAGTACATGCTTCTGTGAATATCTGCAATACAAGAAGCATAATTGTTCTTATATGTTGGCCTGCCGATTGGTATTGGCAGCCTTGCATGCATGCTTTTAAAATTCTTAATCCAAGCGCCACTTCTGTAGTAAATAAGCTGAACTTTGATTTAAATAACTAAATGTTGGTTTGCCGAAGTTTTCTTGTGACCGAATCACTGAATTATGGAACTTCCATTGTGCAGTTTTTACATATGGTCATGCAGTCATTTTGGCTATTTATATGTTACAATACATTGTCCAGTTTGCAAGACGTTCTGTCTATAGGTTCTTCTGTACTTATCTTGTGTTTAACAGGTTTGACTGTTGTTCCTCTACTATACAACTTCATCTTTCAGTATCGACCAGTACTTCATAGTCAGTACATGGTTCTTCAATACTGTGGTAACAATTGAGGGGAATATTAGGGCTTTATGTTATCTTACCATACTATCCAATAAAAATGATTATCTTCTTCAATACCTGTCTAACCACCTCTCACATGTTATTCGTTGGCTTAGCCTGTACTCTTTTCACAGAGAGGGTCGAGTTGTGATGCAAGGTTTTGCCATGTTTCTGGTGAAAAGATATCGACATCGAAGACTATATACTCGGATTGCATGGCATGTTTAGGAACCATGGCTCTACTACTACTACACATCCACTTGCCATTGTAGTCATCTACTGAAATTTAGTCAAAATCCATATTTGTAAGTTGAAAATTTCTTTTTGGCGGGCTAAAAGGACGGAAGTTGTGCGGGAAGAGACTGTTGTTATTTAAAGCCAATTATTGTTGTTGAGTCACTTCCTCTTTCTCTTGCTGGTATGCGGTTATCCATATGATAACTGGTATTGAAAATGCAACTACCTACCCAAGCTCAGCAAGCATTAACTATTTTTTGTCTTCACAGGTCAGAGTCGTTGTTCCCCTATTCCATAGAGATGTGATACTCAGAGGCATTGGTTGAGACGATGACGACGGCAAAAGAGATAGATGATTATGAGAAGTTGGACTTGTAAGAAAATAATCATATTACTAACAATAGATGTAGATCTTGAGTAGATAGAAACATTAAATAGTGATTGTAACCAAGTACTTGAACATGTTATTCAAGATTTATAGAATAAGAAGGGTACTAATGGTTTGAAACATGAATGCAATACCTTCCCTTTGGTGAAAAATCAACTTTTTGTATACAATAATTCATTTTAAACATTTCTTGCTGCTATCAGATTATCCTTTTACATACGAATTTTCACATATAATTGTCATATTAGTCTAGACGTGCATTGCACGTGCACACTTACTATCTTACCAAGAAAGCTTTCGATATATTCATCATAGCACGGCAGTACAAAGAACATAATAAAAATTACACCCTCCTTCCAAAATCTTAGGCGTATTAGTTGTTAGCATGAAAATTAGCGCATTGTTAGTTACGTGAGCCATCCTACGACGGAACCATCCACGATTGGAGAAAAAAAATGCAGGCATGCACGATTTGGGTGCTAACCGCAACAGAGGACCGGCCACCTTTTCTTTAATTCCAAAATGATCTTTTTTTAGCATCAGTACAGACACAAGCGCTTATATACACGCGCGTACACTCACACCTATGAACGCACACACGCACACCCTACCCCTATGAGCACATCTGAAAGACTAAACCGGCATATCATCTTGAAATTTACAAAGTCACCATAGGCACCTCGTCTTCACGGGAACGTCTCCTCCCACTAAATGCGCATCACTGGAAATCCTGAAATAAATCCAAGAATAAATGCGAGCACCAGGATTTGAACCCTGGTGGGTTGGGGATACCACAGTCCCTCTAAACCATCCAACCACAGGTTGGTTCGCTAGCGATCGTTGACTAGGTTGTAACTACGCGCCCTACATTATGGGACTGCATTTAAAATCTAATACGCCCAAGATTTTAGGAAGGAGGAAGTATATTCATATTTGTACATCACCTACGACGACTATTAGTACTGGAGCGAGCTGAAGGCGTGTCGTCGTCATCACATCTCCCTCATTGCAGCCGGGCCAAACTTGTTGTAGTAGGCAGTTGGGAAGTCGCCATGCTAAGGCCCACAGATACAGCGCACCAGAGCAGCAACCGTTGTCGATGAAGAAGTATAAAATCGAAAGAATCCAATGTGTAGTCATATGAACGAAGACGAACAAAGACCGGATCCAAGCAGTTCCACCAAAGATCAGCATCGACCGAATTCCGTGTGGTCTGTCGGAGACACACCTCCACACGCCCTCCGACGACGCTAGACGCATCACCGAAATAGGACCGGGCGGGCGGATCCTTATTCCATCTTCACAGAGGAGCTACCGCCTCGTCTTCCTAAGTAGGACACAAACCCTAAATGAACTCACAAAAATACCAAGAAACTGAGTAAGATCCCTCCCTCTGGCAAGGGCCGGGGTCCACCACACCTTCATGGCCCTAGGGCTACCGTAGACGAGATGGACCTGCGGCGGCGCCGACGAGAGGTGGAGGAACCCTAGGTTCTTTTTTCAAGAGGAGGCGGCGGCGGTTGCGTTCCGCGCACGTTTCATCTGGTATGGACAGGGGCGTTCTAAATTTCCCCCACATCGCCAGTTTCATTAATCAAAATTGATTAAAAATATAAAGGTAATAGGAATAATTCAAAAAATCTTTCTAAAATGATCCTTCTTTCTATAAATGTTGAAAGGTAGCTTCGATATAGTTTTAAATGTATCTTCTCTCCACTAATATAATTTTAAGTGAGGTTGCGCTTTGATATGAAATTGCATGATTTATTTGTGCTATGTTATAATGTATACATTTACAGAGAAAAATGATGATATTCCTACTAGACAGTATTTTGGGGATAATATTGTATAGGAAAGTGGCTACTCTCTAGTTCTGTTATATATCATTGGTATATCTTCTCTACTCTGAAGCTGGAGATTTGTAGCAACTACAATTGCATCCCTATAGTGTTGTTCTTGTAGTTCCAGTTTCACTTGTGCAAAGACAATATTTTAGTAGATAACAATTAATATTTGTGATGATTACTTCATGAAGCTACCAAGATAAATTTACTAAACTATATCTGTTATTATCTATGTTTGACTGCATCCGTCAGGAGGACTAATTTATGAGAATCTTGTTTGTAGAGTTTAGAGAGTACTCTTTTCTGTTAGTTGGTCTCCATTTTGTTCCATGTGTGAGGCTCAGGATAATGGAATAGGGAATTAGAGGCCTCGATTGTCCTTTCGTCGTTAGTCCAATTTCATTAAGATTGGGAGAAACCATGGAGATGCGAGCAAAGACAAAATAAGGAACATTTGCAATGGCATAGATGTAGTTTCATGCTTTTTGCATATATCTTTGTTGATGTTTTTACTAGGTCGTCCTGGCATCTTTGTAGTTTGCCAGCCTCATCAAAATGAACAAACGGATATTTTGTACCCAGTAGATCAACTTGTCTTTTCATCTAACTGAACAAGAGGATAGTACACCGTAGATCAACTTGTCTTTTCATCTAAATGAACAAGTGGAAATTTCGTATCCAGTAGATCAACTTGCATATGTACACAAGGTTTTTGGCAACACATCAATTGATAGGATTTTTCGCTAATCAATTGGTTGTTCCAGTATTAGTTTCCCTCATCTTTATGTTCTTTCAGTACCTCCCACAGTACTTCTACCTTGTAAAAAGTTAGAGCATTTACTACCAAGTCATAGAGGTTAGTAGATAGTCAATGGCTACGATTTTTCTTTTGTGTTTGAGGACTGAGTGGCTATATTTGCTTTTTTCTGCCATCATTGCAGGATCATTTGCCTCCATATGTTTAAACCATGCATAGTGTTGGCGAGATAGTGGCTATTTTGTCAAGTAGTGTGTATACATGTGGATGGCATAGAGTTGGTGTACCTTCCTCCTATTTACAATTGATGGTTTGTTACATCTCTTACAAGTGGCACGCTATACAGTGTTGTCTACCAATTCTTTAAAATTTACCTTTACTATTAATCAACACTTCTACTTCGATACAACCTGCTAAACACATCAAGGGAGGAGATCTCTCCATACCTCTTCATAATAAAGGGTAGGTTTGTCTTCTCTAAAAACTAGATAATTTCGCGTGCTAGAGCTAGAATTGGTTGATGAAAATTTGGGTTATAACATCATAACCAAAATGTAAAATACATATGAATTATTATATTTGATCATGTGTAGTTATAACAATATTTATTTATTATATGTAGAATAATTAAATAGAAAATATTTCCACATGCATGGTTGTCGGAATCGGGGCTCCGCAGACCCAAGGAAGGTTCGAACTCGGGGGCGTGCTCGCTGCTCCTCACCTCGGCTTGTTAGCCGCACTCAACCCCACGACCAAGCTCTCATGAGATCCTAGCACCAAGGAAGGACGGAGAACACGACAGTTTACCCAGATTTGGGCCACCTTGCGATGTAAAATCCTACTCCTGCTTTGTGGTTGGATTGCCTCGCGAGGGAGAATGAATGTGAGTACAAGTTGCCTCGGGAGGCTTCAGGAGTGGCTCCAGGCTTGAGGGGTGGATGAACTCGATCCCTCTCTAAGGTGGCGGTCTAGCTATCTTATATTGGCCCGGTCCTCTTCCCCCCAAAACATTAGGCGGGAAGGGTTGCCACAACGACCAATTTTGAAGGGGAACAGGAGTACATCTTATCCTGACAAAAGGTGGTCTCCGCCTGCTAAAGCTTCTGGTCATGACGTGCAGGTAGGCTCAGCGATGACCTCCGTCCTGGCGACCCCGTCATCTTGGTCTTCTAGCACCGAAGAGGCAACCTTTGGGGCTGCCTTGGGAACCTGCATGCTGGCCTTGTCCCTCTTGCACCAAAGAGGGAAGCCTCACCATCAGCGCCCGCTGGCACATGCCCTGGCAATGCCCGTCATGGCTCGCGTCATACACGTGCAACGCGAGGCATGGCTTGGCGACCTCGGTGAATCCGCCTGCGAGGGGGCCTCGGGAGGCAGCCTCAGGGGGCTGCTCCGCGAGAGGGCCTCGAGTGGTCCTCGACGAAGTGTGCCTCGTGAGGGTCTTGCTCATGCAGTCTTGAAGAAGGGTCGTATCGGGCCTATGCCACGCGCTGCACCCTGGGCCGCAGGCAGATGGGCCTGGGTACCCCCAGTCCCAGGGGTCCCGATAGTCGCCCCTGTTGGGGAACGTAGTATTTCAAAAAACTTACCTACGATCACGCAAGATCTATCTAGGAGATGCATAGCAACGAGAGGGAAGAGTGTGTACACGTACCCTCGTAGACCGAAAGCGGAAGCGTTTAGTAACGCGGTTGATGTAGTCGAACATCTTCGCGATCCAACCGATCCAAGCATCGGACTCACGACACCCCCGCGCTCAGCACACGTTCAGCTCGATGACGTCCCTCGAGCTCATGATCCAGTTGAGGCCGAGGGAGAGTTCCGTCAGCACGACGGCGTGGCAACGGTGATGATGAAGTTACCGGCGTAGGGCTTCGCCTAAGTACTACGATGATATGACCGATGTGTGTAACTGTGGAGGGGGGCACCGCACACGGCTAAGAGAAGACTTGGTGTGTCTTTGGGGTACCCCCCTCCCATGTATATGAAGGGGGGGAGGAGAGGTGGTTGGCCCAAGGGGGGCGTGCCATGGGGGGCAGTCCTACTTGGACTCCTGGTCCAAGTAGGATTCGCTCCCCCCATTTCCTATTACCACTAGGAGAAGGAGGGAAGGAGGAGGAGAGAAGGAAGGAGGGGGGCGCCGCCCCCTCCCCTTGTCCAATTCGGGTTGGCAAGGGGGGGGGGGCGCCACCTCCTAGCCAGCCCTCCCTCTTCTCCACTAAGGCCCATGAACTTCACGGGGGAGGGGGGGTTCCGATAACCCTAGGTACTCCGAAACTCATCCGAAACGTCCCAAACCATTCCGGTGTCCGAATATAACCTTCCAATATATGAATATTTATGTCTCGGCCATTTCGAGACTCCTCGTCATGTCCGTGATCTCATCCAGGACTCCGAACAAACTTCGGTCATCAAATCACGTAACTCATAATACAAATCATCATCGAACGTTAAGCGTGCGGACCCTACGGGTTTGAGAACTATGTAGACATGACCGAGACACATCTCTGGTCAATAACCAATAGCGGAACCTGGATGCTCATATTGAATCCTACATATTCTACGAAGATCTTTATCGGTCAAACCGCATAACAACATGCATTGTTCCCTTTGTCATCGGTATGTTACTTGCCCGAGATTAGATCGTCGGTATCATCATACCTAGTTCAATCTCGTTACCAAAAAGTCTCTTTACTCGTTCTGTAATGCATCATCCCGTAACTAACTCGTTAGTCACATTGCTTGCAACATGTATAAGTCATGAAGAAAGCAATAGCAATAAACTAAACGATCATAGTGCTAAGCTAACAGGTGGGTTTTGTCCATCACATCATTCTCTAATGATGTGATCCCGTTCATCAAATGACAATACATGTCTATGGCTAGGAAACTTAACCATCTTTGATTGACGAGCCAGTTAAGTAGAGGCATACCAGGGACACTATGTTTGTCTATGTATTCACACATGTACTAAGTTTCCAGTTAATACAATTCTAGCATGAATAATAACCATTTATCATGATATAAGGAAATATAAATAACAACTTTATTATTGCCTCTAGGGCATATTTCCTTCAGTTTCCCACTTGCACTAGAGTCAATAATCTAGATTACATAGTAATGATTCTAACACCCATGGAGTCTTGGTGCTGATCATGTTTTTCTCATGGGAGAGGCTTAGTCAACGGGTCTAAAACATTCAGATCCGTATGTATTTGTCAAATCTCTATGTCTCCCTCCTTGACTTGATCACGGATGGAATTGAAGCGTCTCTTGATGTGTTTGGTTCTCTTGTGAAATCTGGATTCCTTCGCCAAGGCTATTGCTCCAGTATTGTCACAAAAGATTTTCATTGGACCCGATGCACTAGGTATGACACCTAGATCAAATATGAACTCCTTCATCCAGTCTCCTTCATTTGTTGCTTCCGAAGTAGCTATGTACTCCGCATCACACGTAGATCCTGCCACGACGCTTTGCTTGGAACTGCACCAATCAACAGCTCCATAATTCAATATAAATATGTATCTGGTTTTTGACTTAGAGTCATCCGGATCAGTGTCAAAGCTTGCATCGACGTAACCATTTATGACGAGCTCTTTGTCACCTCCATAAACGAGAAACATATCCTTAGTACTTTTCAGGTATTTCAGGATGTTCTTGACCGCTGTCCAGTGATCCACTCCTGGATTACTTTGGTACCTCCCTGCTAAACTAATAGCAAGGCACACATCAGGTCTGGTACACAACATTGCATACGTGATAGAACCTATGGCTGAAGCATAGGGAATGACTTTCATTTTCTCTCTATCTTCTGCAGTGGTCGGGCATTGAGTCTGACTCAACTTCACACCATGTAACACATGCAAGAACCCTTTCTTTGCTTGATCCATTTTGAACTTCTTCAAAACTTTATCAAGGTATGTGCTTTGTGAAAGTCCAATTAAGCGTCTTGATCTATCTCTATAGATCTTGATGCCCAATATATAAGCAGCTTCACCGAGGTCTTTCATTGAAAAATTCTTATTCAAGTATCCTTTTACGCTATCCAGAAATTCCGTATCATTTCCGATCAACAATATGTCATCCACATATCATATCATAAATGCTACAGAGCTCCCACTTACTTTCTTGTAAATAAAGTCTTCTCCAAAAGTCTATATAAAACCATATGCTTTGATCACACTATCAAAGCGTATATTCCAACTCCGAGAGGCTTGCACCAGTCCATAAATGGATCGCTGGAGCTTGCACACTTTGTTAGCACCTTTTGGATCGACAAAACCTTCTGGTTGCATCATAGACAACTATTCTTTAAGATATCCATTAAGGAATGCAGTTTTGACATCCATTTGCCAAATTTCATAATCATAAATGCGGCAATTGCTAACATGATTCGGACAGACTTAAGCATCGCTACGGGTGAGAAAGCCTCATCGTAGTCAACTCCTTGAACTTGTCGAAAACCTTTCACAACAAGTCGAGCTTTGTAGACAGTATCATTACCGTCAGCGTCAGTCTTCTTCTTGAAGATCCATTTATTTTCTATGGCTCGCCGATCATCGGGCAAGTCAACCAAAGTCCACACTTTGTTCTCATACATGGATCCCATCTCACATTTCATGGCCTTAAGCCATTTCACAGAATCTGGGCTCATCATCGCTTCCTCATGGTTTGTAGATTCGTCATGGTAAAGTAACATGACCTCCAGAATAGGATTACCGTACCACTCTGGTGCGGATCTTACTCTGGTTGACCTAGGAGGTTCGTTAGTAACTTGATCTGAAGTTTCATGATCATCATCATTAGCTTCCTCACTAATTGGTGTAGGAATAACAAGAACTGATTTCTGTGAAGAACTATTTTCCAATTTGGGAGCAGGTACAATTACCTCATCAAGTTCTACTTTCCTCCCACTCACTTCTTTCGAGAGAAACTCCTTCTCTAGAAAGGATCCATTCTTTGCAACGAATATCTTGCCTTTGGATCTGTGATAGAAGGTGTACCCAACAGTCTCCTTTGGGTATCCTATGAAGACACATTTCTCCGATTTGGGTTCGAGCTTATCATGTTGAAGCTTTTTCACATAAGCATCACAACCCCAAACTTTAAGAAATGACAACTTGGGTTTCTTGCCAAACCACAATTCATATGGTGTCATCTCAACGGATTTAGATGGTTCCCTATTTACCGTGAATGCAGTCGTCTCTAAAGAATAACCCCAAAACGATAGTGGTAAATCGGTAAGAGACATCATAGATCGCACCATATCTAATAAAGTACGGTTACAACGTTCGGACACACCATTACGCTTTGGTGTTCCAGGTGGCGTGAGTTGCGAAACTATTCCACATTATTTCAAATGAAGACAAAACTCATAACTCAAATATTCACCTCCACGATCAGATCGTAGAAATTTTATTTTCTTGTTACGATGATTTTCCACTTCACTCTGAAATTCTTTGAACTTTTTAAATGTTTCAGACTTATGTTTCATCAAGTAGATATACCCATATCTGCTCAAATCATCTGTGAAGGTCAAAAAATAACGATGCCCGCCGCGAGCCTCAACACTCATCGGACGACATACATCAGTATGTATTATTTCCAACAAGTCTGTTGCTCACTTCATTCTTCCGGAGAATGGAGTTTTAGCCATCTTGCCCATGAGGCATGGTTCGCAAGCATCTAGTGATTCCAAAAGTCCATCAGCATGGAGTTTCTTCATGCGCTTTACACCAATATGACCTAAACGGCAGTGCCACAAATAAGTTGCACTATCATTATTAACCTTCCATCTTTTAGCTTCAATATTATGAATATGTGTATCACTACTATCGATATTCAACAAAAATAGACCACTCATCAAGGGTTCATGACCATAAAGGATATTACTCATATAAATAGAACAACCATTATTCTCTGATTTAAATGAATAACCATCTCGCATCAAACAAGATCCAGATATAATGTTCATGCTTAACGCTGGCACCAAATAACAATTATTCAGCTCTAAAACTAATCCCGAAGGTAGATGTAGAGGTAGCGTGCCGACGGCGATCACATCGACTTTGGAACTATTTCCCACGCGCATCATCACCTCGTCCTTAGCCAAATAACAATTTCCCATGCTTATTTCCCATGCTTATCGCCGGCACCAAATAACAATTATTCAGCTCTAAAACTATTTCCCATGCTTAACAATGGTACCAAATAACAATTATTCAGCTCTAAAACTAATCCCGAAGGTAGATGTAGAGGTAGCGTGCCGACGGCGATCACATCGACTATGGAACTATTTCCCACGCGCATCGTCACCTCGTCCTTAGCCAATTTTCATGTAATCCGTAGCCCCTGTTTCGAGTTGCAAATATGAGCAACAGAACCAGTATCAAATACCCAGGCGCTACTACGAGCATTATTAAGCTACAAATCAATAACATGTATATCAAATATACCTTTCACTTTTCCATCCTTCTTATCCACCAAATACTTGGGGCAGTTCTGCTTCCAGTGACCAGTCCCTTTGCAGTAGAAGCACTCAGTCTCAGGCTTAGGTCCAGACTTGGGCTTCTTCACTTGAGCAGCAACTTGCTTGCCGTTCTTCTTGAAGTTCCCCTTCTTCCCTTTGCCCTTTTTCTTGAAACTAGTGGTCTTGTTAACCATCAACACTTGATGCTCCTTCTTGATTTCTACCTCCGCAGCCTTTAGCATTGCGAATAGCTCGGGAATTGTCTTATCCATCCCTTGCATATTATAGTTCATCATGAAGCTTTTGTAGCTTGGTGGCAGTGATTGAAGAACTCTGTCAATGACACTATCATCAGGAAGATTAACTCCCAGTTGAGTCAAGTGGTTGTGGTACCCAGACATTCTGAGTATATGTTCATTGATAGAACTATTCTCCTCATTTTTGCAACTGTAGAACTTATTGGAGACTTCATATCTCTCAATTCGGGCATTTGCTTGAAATATTAACTTCAACTCCTGGAACATTTCATATGCTCCATGATGTTCAAAACATCGTTGAAGTCCCGACTCTAAGCCGTAAAGCATGGCACACTGAACTATCGAGTAGTCATCAGCTTTGCTCTGCCAGATGTTCATAACGTCCGGAGTTGTTCCTGCAGCGGGTCTTGCACCTAGCGGTGATTCCAAGACGTAATTCTTCTGTGCAGCAATGAGGATAATCCTCAAGTTACGAACCCAGTCCGTGTAGTTGCTACCATCATCTTTCAACTTAGCGTTCTCTAGGAATGCATTAAAATTCAAAGGAACAGTAGCACGGGCCATTGATCTACAACAACATAGACATGCGAAATACTATCAGGTACTAAGTTCATGATAAGTTAAAGTTTAATTAATCATATTACTAAAGAACTCCCACTTAATTAGAGAGACACCCCTCTAGTCATCTAAATGATCACGTGATCCATATCAACTAAACCATGTCCGATCATCACGTGAGATGGAGTAGCTTTCAATGCTGAACATCACTATGTTGATCATATCTACTATATGATTCACGCTCGACCTTTCGGTCTCAGTGTTCCGATGCCATATCTGCATATGCTAGACTCGTCAAGTTTAACCCGAGTATTCTGCGTGTGCAAAACTGGCTTGCACCCATTGTATGTGAACGTAGAGCTTCTAACACTTGATCATCACATGGTGTCTCGGCACGACGAACTGTAGCAATGGTGCATACTCAGGGAGAACACTTATACCTTGAAATTTAGTGAGAGATCATCTTATAATGCTACCGCCGTACTAATCAAAATAAGATGCATAAAGGATAAACATCACATGCAATCAAAATAAGTGATATGATATGGCCATCATCATCTTGTGCCTTTGATCTCCATTTCCAAACCACCGTCATGATCACCATCATCACCGGCTTGACACCTTGATCTCCATCGTAGCATCGTTATCGTCTTGCCAACTATTGCTTCTACGACTATCGCTACCGCTTAGTGATAAAGTAAAGCAATTACATGGCGATTGCATTTCACACAATAAAGTGACAACCATAAGGCTCCTGTCAGTTGCCGATAACTTTTACAAAACATGATCATCTCATAAAACAATTTATATATCATCACGTCTTGACCATATCACATCATAGCAAGCCCTGCAAAAACAAGTTATACATCCTCTACTTTGTTGTTGCAAGTTTTACGTGGCTGCTACGGGCTACTAGCAAGAACCGTTCTTACCTACGCATCAAAACCACAACGATTTTTCGTCAAGTGTGATGATTTAACCTTCAGCAAGGACCGGGCGTAGTCAAACTTGATTCAACTAAAGTTGGAGAAACTGACACCCGCTAGCCACCTGTGTGCGAAGCACGTCGGTAGAACCAGTCTCATGAACGCGGTCATGTAATGTCGGTCTAGGCCGCTTCATCCAACAATACCGCCGAATCAAAGTAAGACGTTATCGGTAAGCAAGATGACTATTATCACCCACAACTCATTGTGTTCTACTCGTGCATATAACATCTACGCATAGACCTGGCTCGGATGCCACTGTTGGGGAACGCAGTATTTCAAAAAATTTATCTAGGATCACGCAAGATCTATCTAGGAGATGCATAGCAACGAGAGGGCAGAGTGTGTCCACGTACCCTCATAGACCGAAAGCGGAAGCATTTAGTAACACTGTTGATGTAGTCGAACGTCTTCGCGATCCAACCGATCCAAGCACCGAACGTACGGCACCTCCGCGTTCAGCACACGTTCAGCTCGATGACGTCCCTCGAGCTCTTGATCCAGTTGAGGCCGAGGGAGAGTTCCGTCAGCACGACGGCGTGGCGACGGTGATGATGAAGTTACCGGCGCAGGGCTTCGCCTAAGCACTACGATGATATGACCGAGGTGTGTAACTGTGGAGGGGGGCACCGCACACGGCTAAGAGAAGACTTGGTGTGTCTTTGGGGTGCCTCCTCCCACGTATATAAAGGGGGGAGGAGAGGTGGCCGGCCAAAGGGGGGGGGGCGCCATGGGGGGAGTCCTACTTGGACTCTTGGTCCAAGTAGGATTCGCCCCCGCCCTTTCCTATTCCCACTAGGAGAAGGAGGGAAGGAGGAGGAGGAGAGAAGGAAGGAGGGGGCGCCGCTCCCTCCCCTTGTCCAATTCGGATGGGAAAGGGAGGGGCACGCGCCACCTCCTGGCCAGCCCTCTCTCTTCTCCACTAAGGCCCATGAACTTCCAGGAGGGGGGGGGGTCCGATAACCCTCGGTACTCCGAAACTCATCCGAAACGACCCGAACCATTCCGGTGTCCGGATGTAACCTTCCAATATATGAATATTTATGTCTTGACCATTTCGAGACTCCTCGTCATGTCCGTGATCTCATCCGGAACTCCGAACAAACTTCGGTCATCAAATCACATAACTAATAATACAAATCATCACCGAACGTTAAGCGTGCGGACCCTACCACTACAGGAATCAGGCACTTTGCCATCTGCCATGGCAGATGGCAAAGGCATACATGGCGGACGGCAAAGGCCTTTGACGTTTGTCAGCTGACGGCAACAGGTCCGGCTGAATAGGCTACGGCAAAGGCTTCTTTGACGTCAGCTGGCGGACGACAAAGATGAAACGGTCTTTGCCGTCAGCCGGCTGACGGCAAAGGTCCGGGATGGCACACATGACAACGTCTAGCCGTTAGGGGGCTAAAGGTGAGCTTTCCCGGCAGCTGGCGGACGGCAAAGACCATTGCACCTTTGCCGTCAGCCAGCGGACGGCAAAGTAACCAAATAGGACAACCCCCAGGTTGTACAGGGAGCTGCCACATGGCTTCTTTGCCGTCTGCTGGTGGATGGCAAATTTCTTTGCCGCCAGCCAGCGGACGGCAAAGATCATGTATAGCCCCTGTTTTTTCTGTTTTTTTCTTAAATTCATTCAATTTGAACACACAAGTTTCAACACACAAATTTCACAAAAGACATATCCAACACACAAGTTTCATCGTATATACATACATAACCAACACATAGTTCCATCCATACATATTACAAAAGTTTCACATTGTTCATCCAACACTGTTATCCATCCATCCATATAACAAGTTCCATCCATGCAAGTTCATCGGTACAAAATAAAAGCAGAAAGGGAAAATAAGCACTCCAACCATGCAAGCTTCCGTGAATTAAATGAGATCTACAAAATGGGAAACAATAAAGTTAGAAGAAGAAAAAGAAAATGAAGAAGAAGAAGAAGACTGGAATAAGAAGTAAGCATACTTAGGTAAAATGGAGCTTAACTAGCTAATTATGCCATCTTTGAGTGAACTAAGCATATTATGCCATCTTCTTATTCCTTATTTGTGTCATTTTAGAGCTTACATAGGTAATTATGCCAATTTTTAGCTAACTAAGCTTATTATGTCAATTTGGAGGAAAATAAGGTAAGTATAGGTCATTTTTGTGCTAACATAAGTAATTTTGGAGCTAACCTAGCTAAAATGGATCATATTGGAGCTAACCTAGGTAAACTTGGTCATTTTGGAGCTAACCTAGGTAAACTAGGTCATTTTGGAGCTAACCTAGCTAAAATGGATCATATTGGAGGTAACATAGGCAAACTTGGTCATTTTGGAGCTAACCTAGCTAAAATGGATCATATTGGAGCTAACCTAGGTAAACTTGGTCATTTTGGAGCTAACCTAGGTAAACTACGTCATTTTGGAGCTAACCTAGCTAAAATGGATCAAATTGGAGCTAACCTAGGTAAACTTGATCATTTTGGAGCTAACCTAGCTACGGTCTCAGTGTTCCGAGGCCATATCTGCATATGCTAGACTCGTCAAGTTTAACCCGAGTATTCTGCGTGTGCAAAATTGGCTTGCACCCGTTGTATGTGAATGTAGAGCTTATCACACCCGATCATCACGTGGTGTCTCAAAGACATTTAACTGTAGCAACGGTGCATACTCAGGGAGAACACTTATACCTTGAAATTTAGTGAGAGATAGTCTTATAATGCTACCGACGTACTAAACAAAATAAGATGCATAAAGGATAAACATCACATGCAATCAAAATAAGTGATATGATATGGCCATCATCATCTTGTGCCTTTGATCTCCATCTCCAAACCACCGTCATGATCACCATCGTCACCGGCTTGACACCTTGATCTCCATCGTAGCATCGTTATCATCTCGCCAACTATTGCTTCTACGACTATCGCTACCGCTTAGTGATAAAGTAAAGCAATTACATGGCGACTGTATTTCATACAATAAAGTGACAACCATAAGGCTCCTGTCAATTGCTGATAACTTTTACAGAACATGATCATCTCATAAAACAATTTATATATCATCACGTCTTGACCATATCACATCACAACAAGCCCTGCAAAAACAAGTTAGACGTCCTCTACTTTGCTACGGGCTACTAGCAAGAACCGTTCTTACCTACGCATCAAAACCACAACGATTTTTTGTCAAGTGTAATGATTTAACCTTCAGCAAGGACCGGGCGTAGTCAAACTTGATACAACTAAAGTTGGAGAAACTGACACCCGCTAGCCACCTGTGTGCGAAGCACGTCGGTAGAACCAGTCTCATAAACGCGGTCATGTAATGTCGGTCCGGGCCGCTTCATCCAACAATACCGCCGAATCAAAGTAAGACAGTGCTGGTAAGCAGTATGACTATTATCGCCCACAACTCATTGTGTTCTACTCGTGCATGTAACATCTACGCATAGACCTGGCTCAGATGCCACTGTTGGGGAACGCAATATTTCAAAAAATTTATCTAGGATCACGCAAGATCTATCTAGGAGATGCATAGAAACGAGAGGGAAGAGTGTGTCCACGTACCCTCGTAGACCGAAAGAGGAAGCGTTTAGTAACGCGGTTGATGCAGTCGAACGTCTTCGCGATCCAACCGATCCAAGCACTGAATGTACGGCACCTCCGTGTTCATCACACGTTCAGCTCGATGACGTCCCTCGAGCTCTTGATCCAGTTGAGGCCGAGGGAGAGTTCCGTCAGCACGACGTCGTGGCGACGGTGATGATGAAGTTACCGGCGCAGGGCTTTGCCTAAGCACTACGACATATGACCAAGGTGTGTAACTGTGGAGGGGGGCACCGCACACGGCTAAGAGAAGACTTGGTGTGTTTTTGGGGTGCCCCCTCCCACGTATATAAAGGGGGGAGGATAGGTGGCCGGCCCAAGGGGGGCGCGCCATGGGGGGGAGTCCTACTTGGACTCCTGGTCCAAGTAGGATTCGGCCCCGCCCTTTCCTATTCCCACTAGGAGGAGGGAAGGAGGAGGAGAGAAGGAAGGAGGGGGCGCCGCCCCCTCCCCTTGTCCAATTCGGATTGGCAAGGGCGGGTGCGCGCCACCCCCTACTCAGTTCTCTCTCTTCTCCACTAAGGCCCATGAAGGCCCATGAACTTCCCGGTGGGGGGGGAGGGGTCCGATAACCCTCGGTACTCCAAAACTCATCCGAAACGGCCCGAACCATTCCGGTGTCCGAATGTAACCTTCCAATATATGAATATTTATGTCTCGACCATTTCGAGACTCCTCGTCATGTCCGTGATCTCATCCGGAACTCCGAACAAACTTCGGTCATCAAATCACATAACTCATAATACAAATCGTCATCGAACGTTAAGCGTGCGGACCCTACCACTACAGGAATCAGGCACTCTGCCATCCGCCATGGCGGACGACAAAGGCATACATGGCAGACGGCAAAGGCCTTTGCCGTCTGTCAGCTGATGGCAACAGGTCCGGCTGAATAGGCTACAACAACGGCTTCTTTACCGTTAGCTGGCGGACGACAAAGTTGAAATGGTCTTTGCCGTCAGCCGGCTGACGGCAAAGGTCCTGGACGGCACACATGACAACGTCTGGCCGTTAGGGGCCTAACGGTGACCTTTGCCGTCAGCTGGCGGACGACAAAGACCATTGCACCTTTGCCGTCAGCCAGCGGACGACAAAGTAACCAAATTGGACAGCCCCCAGGTTGTACAGGGAGCTGCCATGTGGCAGCTTTGCCGTCCGCTGGCGGATGGCAAATTTCTTTGACGCCAGCCAGCGGACGACAAAGATCCTATATAGCCCCTTTTTTTCTGTTTTTTCTTAAATTCATTCAATTTGAACACACAAGTTTCAACACACAAATTTCACAAAAGATATATCCAACACACAAGTTTCATCGTATATACACACATAACCAACACATAGTTCCATCCATACATATTACAAAAGTTTCACATTGTTCATCCAACACCGTTATCCATCCATCCATATAACAAGTTCCATCCATGCAAGTTCATCGATACAAATAAAAGCAGAAAGGGAAAAGAAGCACTCCATCCATGCAAGCTTCCGTGAATTAAATGAGATCTACAAAATGGGAAACAAGAAAGTTAGAAGAAGAAGAAGAAGAAGAAGACTGGAATAAGAAGTAAGCATACTTAGGTAAAATGGAGCTAACCTAGCTAATTATGCATCTTTGAGTGAACTAAGCATATTATGCCATCTTGTTATTCCTTATTTATGTCATTTTAGAGCTTACATAGGTAATTATGCCAATTTTTAGCTAACTAAGCTTATTATGTGAATTTGGAGGAAAATAAGGTAAATATAGGTCATTTTTATGCTAACATAAGTAATTTTGGAGCTAACCTAGCTAAAATGGATCATATTGGAGCTAACCTAGGTAAACTTGGTCATTTTGGAGCTAACCTAGGTTAAATGGATCATATTGGAGCTAACCTAGGTTAAATGGGTCATTTTGGAGCTAACTTAACTAATTATGCCATTTTTGAGTTAACTGAGCATAATTATGACATTTTTTACACAAGTAAGCCTAGTGTATGTCATTATTGAGCAAACCTAGGAAACTAAGCATATTAGAGATAACTTAGCATATTAGAGCTAACTTATGTCATTTCGGAGGAAACAAAAGCTAAGTATATATAGATCATTCTGGAGATCTGACATACCTGACATAGTTCACTCCTCATTCTTCTTCTCCTTCTCCTTCCTCATCCTGATGCGCCAAGAGCGGCGAGGCGGTGGAGGCAGTGGGATGTAGTCTTCTACCACAATTGGCATGGTCATGTCGCCCGGCTGTGGGATCGCCGGCGCCACCACCATCGCGAGGTCATTGTCAGGCACCACCACCATCGCGAGGCCATCTTCAGGCAGCACCATCGCTAGGTCATCCTCAGCCACCACCATCTCTTGCCCATCGTCAGCCACCACCATCGCTACGTCATCCTCAGCCACCACCATCTGTTGCCCATCGTCAGCCTGCACCTCCTCATCCCCACTCTGCTCCTCTTCTTCCCCACTCCATTTTGGATCATCCTCGCTGCTGCTTTTGCTGCAGCCAGAGTCGCTGCTGCTGCTCCCATTGCCTGACCAAATGCAACAATGACCATTAACAATCGATGTGAGACAAAGCAAAATGTAGAAGAGGCAGAACGTACTGGCATCATTGTCGTCCTGGTAGCGCATGCGACACATAGTCGTGTTGAATACCTTCACGGTGAGCATGGCGTCGCCGTCGTACCTGAAGAGAAGGAAGTACCCGTGCCGCAGGTCGTAGGCACGGTAGAACTGCTCCCAGCCATGACACAGGTACATGTGGCCGTACCTGATCACCAACTCCACGTCCCAATGCCTGCGAAGCCCGCTGCCGGCCTGTCGCAACTTCACATTCTTTGGCCGATGGCCGTTCAACATCGTCATAAAAGTGTCAGGCAGCCTCTGCAGTTTGGGACAAGGAGTGATGTAGCAAACAACAGAGTTATCATAATGAGATGGGTGAAGGGGAGATCTCTCCTTTTATATACCTGCCTCTTGGAGGAAGTCACAAGTATGATACTGAAGAACTCGAAAGCATCCAACTCGTACTCCGGTGTGGCAGAGCAGAGCCTATGGTGACGGCCTCCCCCCATCTCTAATAAGCAGCGGAAGAGACCAATTAGTATCTAGAAGCATATCTATAAACATAGAGCCAAGTTTCTAGACATGAAAGAAAACTAAGAAAAAAAAAGCAGTGCACTTGTGCTCAACAACATCAACAACACTTAGTTAATTTGGTAGGTTAGTTGGCAATGGCAATTGGCACCCTTCAAAACTAGGGATTTCTTTAGACGTGAAAGAAAACTGAAAATGTTGAAAAAAAGAGCATAGTGATCTAAAAATAGGGGGAAAATACACTTCTTCTTTCTCCTCTTTATCTTCTTCTTCTTTTTTTCATCTTTCTTCTTTATTCTTAACCAAAACTAAACCTAAAGTTCCTTCTGGTGTGATCACATTGGAATACTTGTGGCAACAAATCATAGTTGCACCATATTTTAGGTGTCTCTAGGTACCACACACCAAGAAAACAAACAAACCTCAAATCACAAACTAAGGGTGTAGTGTCCTAAAATCAATTTACTTTGTATGCAAATCAGAACAAGTACCACATCACATTACCATAGGATCCTATTACAGAAAAGGTATGTAAATGCAAGCTGGGGTAAGACATTATAACCATAATCAAGCTGCAGTCACTCCAATCAACACGGCCTCCTGTTTAGATTTAGATTATGTTTTCATGCCTATGCTAGTGAGGAAGACACGCTAGACTTTCCTTCGGCTTGCTGAATGTATAGTTTGCCTTTCTGCAAAAAAGAAAAGAAAAAGACGGGTATAGTTTGCCTCTTATGACAGATTCCATAAGCAATATGCATGCCTTGTTGTCTTCTCAAATTAAACTAATTCGAGTGTTGCTGATTGATGAATTTGAATATATGCAAAGGAATTTGAGGAAAGCTTTTGCTCTTCTCACTACTAGTTTCATAATCTTTTATATAACCCCTTCAAGGAGTCTGTGGATAACTTTCGTTTACAGTTCACTAGATATGTGTATTACATTCTCTATTGGAAATGCATTTGAATTCATTTATCACAAATACTAATTCTAAAGTTTAACTCTGATGATACGGTTGCCACGTACCTACCAAGACATGCCAATTTTTTTCTTGTATACAAAAGAACTCGTGCACTAATATTTACTTCACTGAAAGATTTTTCACTTTGAAGGGAAATAGTTTTTGTTCCATCATCTATTAATAATATAACAATAATAATTCATTATATGCCAATGAGTTGAGAAATCTGGCACTACATTATTTAAATGACACATAAAGCATAATGTACAAAAAATTGATCATGCATAACTAAACGCTGTGGATCAATAATAGTAGAGAAGATGATCTAACTAATAAGACTACTAGTGAGAATTGAGATTATACACAATTATAGTAGAGAAGATGCTATCTCTGCTCTAAACCTAAACTAAACCAAACATAAAGTAAACCCAAACTAAACTTAAAATACAGAAACAAAAACAGAAAATACAAGCGGTCTCACCGGGTGGAGGAGGGGCGCCGAGGGGCGGGCGGTCATGGTGGAGGAGAAGGTGCCGGGCGGCCGGGTGGAGGAGGGCGCCCGGAGGCGGGCGGCATGTGGTGGAGTAGAGGCGTCGGGGCCGCTGGTGGAGGAGGAAGCGCCGAACAATGGGCGGCCATGGTGGTGGAGCAGCGGGTGCAGGGCCGCTAGGGTGGAGGAGGGGGTGCCGCAGCCACATGGGTGGCGTGGGGCGGCGGCGGCTCGGCACGGGCGGGCAGGCGTGGCGGCGTGACGACGGGATGGCGTGGGGCGGGAAGGGTCACCGGGGCTCTGGGCGGCGCGACAACGGGGGTGGCACGGGGGCAGCGTGGCGCGGGGCGGCGGCGGCTCGGGCGCCGGCGGAGAGAGAGAGAGAGAGGGGACAAAGAGAGATGGGGCGCGGGTGGGCGTTAATGGATTTTAGTTAGGGCATGGTTCTTTGCCGTCTGCTAGCGGGCGGCAAAGATCCTAGCTAACAGACGTTAGTTTGGCCACTTTCTTTGCCGTATGCTAGCAAACGGCAAAGAAAGTCCGTTAGGTGGTTCTTGGTAGTGGGCCACCCTCATTCTTTGCCGTCCGCTAGCGGACGGCAAAGAGCTGGCTGGCGGCAAACATGGTCTTTTCCATCAGCTCTCTCTTTGCCGTCAGCTTCTTTTAAGCTGAGGGCAAAGACCTTCTTTGTCGTCAGCTAGCAGACGGCAAAGAGCTGGCTGACGGCAAAGATCCTGATTCCAGTAGTGTACGGGTTCGAAAACTATGTAGACATGACCGAGACACATCTCTGGTCAATAACCAATAGCGGAACCTGGATGGTCATATTGGATCCTACATATTCTACGAAGATATTTATCGGTCAAACCGCATAACAACATGCGTTGTTCCCTTTGTCATCGGTATGTTACTTGCCCGAGATTAGATAGTCGGTATCATCATACCTAGTTCAACCTCGTTACCGGCAAGTCTCTTTACTCGTTCCGTAATGCATCATTCCGTAACTAACTCATTAGTCACATTGCTTGCAAGGCTCATAGTGATGTGCATTACCAAGAGGGCCCAGAGATACCTCTCCGATACTCGGAGTGACAAATCCTAATCTCGACCTATGCCAACTCAACAAACACCATCGGAGACACCTGTAGAGCATATTTATAATCACCCAGTTACGTCGTGACATTTGATAGCACACTAAGTGTTCTTCCGGTATTCGAGAGTTGCATAATCTCATAGTCATAGGAACATGTATAAGTCATGAAGAAAGCAATAGCAATAAACTAAACGATCATAGTGCTAAGCTAACAGATGGGTCTTGTCCATCACATCATTCTCTAATGATGTGATCTCCATTCGTCAAATTACAACACATGTCTATGGCTAGGAAACTTAAGCATCTTTGATTAACGAGCTAGTAAAGTAGAGGCATACTAGGGACACTCTGTTTGTCTATGTATTCACCACATGTACTAAGTTTCCAGTTAATACAATTCTAGCATGAATAATAACCATTTATCATGATACAAGGAAATATAAATAACAACTTTATTATTGCCTCTAGGGCATATTTCCTTCAGCCCCCTGGGCTCGTGGCATGCACAATTCGCCAGTTGGAGGGGCGAAACGGTGTGGTCCCCAACTGCCTGCAGATTAGGCGCCATGCGTGGCGCATGATACGTCTCCAACGTATTTATAATTTTTGATTGTTCCATGCTATCTCTACTCTTATAAAAACCACAATTGGTGATGATGGTGTGCCTGCCAACTTTGATTCACAATCATTCGATTCATATCCAATGTTCAGGAAGCAACCTATGGCAATTTTACAAAGACACCCACTATTCCGTTACATATTTGCAAATATGCCCTTGTCTCTCTCTTCAAGCCTATCCCTCCGGCTCTCCCCCAACCTCATCCAACCAGTAGAACCGGCAGCGTCGGGGCCGATATGGCGTGGTTGCCGCCGCCGGTGCCGTCCGCCTCGGAGCCTCTCATGCCCCCCTCAACTCCAAAGGCCACCACAACCCCTCCCCCCTACTAACGCCCCCCTTCTCCATCTCCTCCGTTGCCGACCTCTGCAGGCACACCGGCGGCGCCGTCCCTCCGCAGGCGCCTCTCCCGCCTCCTTGCCTCCTTCTCTTCCAGAGAAGTGCCGCCGCACAGCAGCACCACCACTCCCCCCTCCTCCTTGCCATCGCCTCCGCCCCCTCCTCCGTATCCTCCCACACCGGCCTCGGCAGGCACACCGACGGCACCGTCCCTTCGCCGGCGCATCTCCTGACTCCATTGCCAGCTCAGGGCCCCCACCCAGCATCACCACCACCTCTTCCTCCTCTTCCCCATCCCCTCCGCCTCCTCCCCGATGCTGAACTCCATAGAAATGCTGGGCGCCTGTCTGCGTCCCGAGGCTTCTTCTTGCCCCTACCCCCTACTGCAGAAGCCCGCTCGCCCACCCCCCGCCCCCTCTCCTCATCGTCATCTTCTCCGCTCTCCCCCTTCTCTAACTCTAACCTCCACAAATACGTCGTCAGCTACAGGCTGCTCATCCTCGGCGGCGGTGGCGCCGCCACCTAATGCTACTTATCCTCCCCGCCGACGCACTCCACTGCATGTTCTGGTGCTATGGTCGGCTACCGCCTCTCTTTCCCATACCTCATAGTTCCCACTCTGCCGCCTCCCAAATTCAAATTTTCGTCACCCAAATGCGCGCGCCTGGTCGAACTATCTAGAAACCACCCTTTCAGCGCAATATAAATACAAGTGAGCAGGCAGATGAGACTCACACTGCTCGAACTACATCCCAAGAAGTAGCACGGTGGTCAAGCTCTCATATCTTCAAATCGACAGATTGTGAGGAGGTCGATTTACTGCCCATCGCCTTCTGATATGCTTCGCCAAGGACCAAGGTATGTTATGTTATGCAATACCAATATTTAGTAATGATTGCAATAGATGAGTATCTGCACATACTAATATTAGATGATGATGCCTCTTTTATTTGTGAAGTTAACATCAAAACAAGAATTTGAGATCACTGTATGGTTGTATAACACGTTTTTTATTTGTTATTTTAAGTTTTTATGCATACTGATCGTTGGGGCTTTGACCTCCAAGTTGGTCTGTTTCCTATTAAAAGAATTAAAAGATCTGCATCTTAGTTCTAGGTGGACCAGTTTATTTTATAGGAGTTGGTCAAAGAGAAACTGTTGTTGCTAGGTTTGTTATATTTCCCTTCGTATAAAATCACATGACTTAGTTAGTCATATGTATGCATATAGATACTCAGTTCAGCTCCAACTGTCCTTGGGTTTGGTTTTCACCAACTAAATCACTGAAATTTTTGAAAAAATGATTATTTACATGGCAGGTCCAGAAGAAATTTGATAAGCCTAGAAGTTCCTGGAGAAACACTTGGATTTGAGTGTGAAGCTGAAAATTAAAAGGTCAGGACCAAATGGCCGAGTTAGGTCGAATATTCAGTGAAAGTTTCATACTTGATAACTGGAATTCATTGGTTTAGTGTTGTATTCTATTATGCTTTGGCTTGTACTTTTTGGCTGCCACACCTGTGCATAACATTTGTTTTTATTCATGTTGCTTACCTAATGATTATCAAATTCATCCAATGTGCAATTTCATATCTGATGATGATGAACTGCCCTTCGGTTAAGGAATGTTTCTTTTGACTTCTAGCAAAGAATAGTTGTCTTATTAGATTGCATATAGTGTTCCTACTAGCTTCTGATTCAATTTTTTCTAACCTCCACTTCTGTTTTTTGGTGGGAAACCAGCAGCTATTACACCCCAAATGTTACAGCTCTCGTGCCAACAAAGTGCTAAAGGAAAACAAAAAGGTTGGTTCATGTACCTTACTGTTTGGCAAAACAATCTGCTTGTATATTTCTTATTTATACCTAACCATTTACGGTCCAACTTGTAATAACACAGTGGTCGACAGCAGTAGCAAGCCCAACAAAACTTGCTCCATTGGCATGCCATGTGCTCGAACAGGTTTATTTATACGTGAACCAACGGATGCTACAAATTTAAGTTACTCATCTTCAGATGATGAAGTGACAAACCAATTAGCGACGGTGATTTTTCCTACTTATACTGGTATGCTCACATCAATCGACGGATTGGAGCGAGGAGAAAGCTCAAAAGGTAAATCTATAGGGAGTAAGTGTTTGCTTATATAATTCCGTTTACCCACTTAATTAATTTCTCGTGTAAATTCTGTAGGGCGAAGGCGTGCACGTGAAGCAATAAGATATTCTAGCCGTACATTAGAGAAAATCCAAGCAAGGCGAGAACGTGTTAGAGCACGTCGGCAAAATTTTACACCTAAGGAGAAGGAAGAGATTAATGCACGAAGAAGAGAGAAACGACAACGTATGACACTTGATGAGAGAAATGCAAGCCAGCGAGCATGTAGGCAAAGTTTGACACTATAGGAGAGGCAAGAAAGAAATGCACGCCAACGAGCGCGTCGGCAAAGCCTGCCACCGGAAGAGCGGCGGGCACTTCTAGCTCAACGTAATGCAAGTTATGCATCTAGACGAGATACCCCATGCATGGATTCCATTGTATCAAATTGCCCTACAGGTTCATTGCTGGGACATGCATCATCAAGCTCTTATGCCTTTAGTTACCCAAGTACACTGACTCAAACTTTTTCTACAATTCAAGGTAATTCTCACATACACATTCCTTTATTTGCCAATTTTGTTAAAGTTGAGCATGCATTTTACACAGTCATTGAAATAGCAGGTAATCTAGAAAGCATGCCTGAAGGAAGGAAGATGATCACATAGTTTTCACTAGCAAAGGTATGATTGTGGTGCTGATGCCTTCCTTTTCTCTACTACTATAACACACACTACTCAAACTATGTAGTAACTTCATTCCTCAAATTACATTTAGGTGACGCTAATACTGTCCAGTGCAAGGAACTCACATCGGTGCAATGTCCAACATCTACATCAGTGGACAGTTCATCATTGGCCCCTGATGACTCCATATGCCCAGGTTCCCCAACGGAAAGCTTTAATGTGGATGATGATTATTCTCATATGACCGAAGAAGAAGATGATGAGTACTTCGCATTTGCTGGGAGAGGTATTAAAAATTCCATGGATGTCTTATTTCCCTACATATGTATAGCACAGAAAATGCAATACCTATATATAACACAATTCATCTCATGTGTATACAGGGAACACTGAAGATTGCGATGACATGGTAGATGCTTTTACAACAGACAACATTGTTCCTGACCCATATGACTGTGTTTACCAGAATATACCAGAAAGTACTCACACGCTGGTGCCAAAGCCTGATTGCAAGCATTGCGGCGCAAAGAGGTTCCAGTATGAGACAAATGGATTTTGTTGCCAGTCTGGAAAAATTAAGTTAGCACAGTCAGAACCACCCTTGGAACTTCAGATGTTGTACACAAGTTCAGATAGTGATGCTGTACATTTTAGGGATAACATTCGCTACTTCAATGGCCACCCTTGGAGTCAGTCATGACAATAGATACACAAACATGAGGTCAGGAGTCTATACATTCCGAGCCCATGGTCAGATTTACCACAACATCTTCTCATTTGGTCCAACACAAGATGGACCTAAGCATCTAGAGTTATAGTTCTACGATGATGACCCCAGTCTACAACATAGGTTTCGGCGCTCCCCGAACCTAGACCGAGATGTCATTCCAAGGCTTGTCGACATCCTTAAGGATAGTCCTTATTCTGAAACATTCAGGAATCTAGGTGGAGTTGATGACCTTGAGGAATATCGTATTGAACTGAACACCGACATGAGGTTTGACCAACGGAGATATAACTTGCCTATATCATCAGAGGTTGCAGCTATTTGGGTTGAGGGTAATGAACTCTGTAAGCATTTTGACCGTAGCATTGTCCTGTTTGGTAATGACAACAAGAGATATAGCATCCAACCATATTATGGATGTTATGATCCATTGTCTTACCCTTTGTTCTTCCCAAGAGGGGAGATTGGTTGGCATCCTGAGATCTCAAAGAACGGTGTCAACTTGAATGAGATACTTCAATCCCGCTGCAGTGGTCGAAAGAAACCAGGTACATATAATGAAATTAGCATTTATTCATTTTTTATTATCCCTAGTGTACTTATTTTCTTAATCAGTACTTTCTGTTACCTCCCATTTCCGTAGGTACATGTACAAGTAGTCGATTATGTGTCTCGGTCAGAGACTACTATTGTTACAAGTTTCAAATACGTCGTGGTGTATTTAACACCATGCTATACGGTAAACGACTGTTCCAACAATATGTGGTCGACATGTACATCAAGGTTGAAACCTCTAGGTTAGACTATATAAGAAATCACCAGAAACAAATACGCTCTGATCTATACCAAGGTGTTGTTGATAGCCTTCAAGCTGGGGAAAACCGTGCGGATGCTGTGGGCAAATGGATTGTACTTCCTACATCATTTATTGGGCGAAGAAGAGATAGGAGACGAAGATACCTTGATGCCATGGCCTTGGTGCAGAAGTATGGGAAACCAGATATCTTTTTTAACCATGACTTGCAACCCGAATTGGGATGAGATAATTGGTGCGTTGGAGCCTGGACAAACCCCACAGGATCGCCCTTATCTTGTTGTACGAGTATTTAGAGCAAAGTTGGAAGACCTCAAGATACAACTTTTCAAAAAGCACATGCTCAGCAAGGTAGCAGCATATGCATATGTTGTCGAGTTCCAGAAAAGGGGTCTACCACATGCTCATTTCCTCCTAATCATGGAGGGGAGGTACAAGCTAACATGCCCTGAGCAATATGATTGTATCATATCTGCTGAATTGCCAGACAAATTCAAGTACCCTGAGTTGTACAAGATGGTCGTCAAGCATATGATGCATGGCCCTTGTGGAGTCCTAAACCCAAAAATGTGTGCATGAAAATGGTAGTTGCAAGAACTACTATCCACGGCCATTTAATGCGTCAACTCTTCAGGGAAAGGACTCATATCCCATATACAGGAGGAGAGATGATGGACGTTGTGCAAAGGTACGAGGTGAAGAATTAGACAATAGGTGGGCTCATCAATGTCGAGGTTTGCTCAAGCATAAAAGCTTTAAAGTACCTCTTTAAGTACATATACAAGGGGCATGATCGAGCATCTGTTTCTATCGACGAGGTGGATAATGCGGGAGCATTGATGAAATAAAGCAATACAGAGATTCCAGGTGGGTTACTCCACCAGAAGCATTATGGAGGATCTATGGTTTTGACCTTAGTGAGATATTTCCATCTGTTAAACAACTACAACTCCACCTCCCTAATATGCACATGGTGTCGTTTCCAACGGGCGCAAATCTGAATGATGTCCTCTCTCAAGAAGGAGCTTCCAAGACCATGTTAACCGAGTATTTTGAAGCAAACAAGAAATATGAGTTGGCTCGAGGAATCTTATATAAGGATTTCCCTGCGTCTTTTGTTTGGGTGTCAGGTAGCAAGTATTGGAAAGGGAGGGCTAAACACACGCAGATTGGGAGAATTGTGTCTGCACATCCAGCTGAAGGGGAGGGCTCAGGTTGATCCATGGTTTGCTCACTATCTTCTGCGTGTTGGGAATGGCACTGAAGATACGGTGGATGATGGTTACATACGACTTCCAGATTATATTTGCATACCAAACACCGGTGATGACGCCTCTGATATTGACAAGCTTATTGAAAGTGTGTTCCCGGTGCTGCAAGATGAAAACATCTCAGATCCAAACTACATAACATCTCGAGCAATTTTGTCAACTCGGAATGAGTACATTGACAAGATCAACATGAGGATGATTGAGAGATTTCCTGGGGAGGAGATGGTATACCACAGTTTTGATCGGGCTGAGGATGATCCACACAACTACTATCCTGCAGAATTCTTAAATTCATTAACACCTAACGGGCTACCTCCCCACATCCTAAAGTTGAAGATTAATTGCCCTATTATATTGTTACGGAACATTGACCCAGCGAATGGGTTGTGCAATGGGACTAGGTTGGTTGTCCGGGGGTTCATGAGGAATGCAATTGATGCTGAGATTGTGCTGGGCCAGCATGCTGGTAAGAGGGTGTTCCTTCCTCGAATTCCTCTCTGCCCGTCAGATGAAGAGATGTTTCCATTTAGGTTCAAGAGGAAGCAATTCCCTGTTAGACTTAGCTTTGCTATGACCATTAAAAAGGCACAAGGACAAACTATACCAAATGTTGGTGTATACCTCCCTAAACCTGTATTTTCACATGGCCAACTCTATGTTGCTCTTTCTAGAGCTACGTCTAGAAGTAATCCGAAGATTCTTACTGTCCCGGGTAAGGAAGAGGAAGGCCGGTCCAACTCCATTGCAAAATTTACAAAGAACATAGTCTACAAAGAAGTTCTCAATGTGTAGTCCAAGGTATCAATCACTCAAGTACAATTTGGTGTCTGTTAAAATTTCAATATTTATAACCAGGGCCAGTCATCTAAAATTGTTTTCCATCTACAGGTCTGAAGTTTGGGCAGTGGACGTTCAAAAAGGCAACTTGGATACTTGCTTTAGTGTTCATGATATTATTTTTGTAAATGTCAGCTTCCTCATGTCAGACATTTACATGTGCACAACAAATGTACCTTCTCGCTATGAGGTAAGCACTACAAATTATTTCTTCTTTTACATGTGTATGTAGTGTAAACATTACATAACCTTGCATCATACAGAACTAACCTAGAGTGATATGCTTGATCTTCTATGCCAGATGATATTTAAAAAATGTGTTTCTCACCAAGGAAAGTAGTTATAATAAGCATCAACATCAGTATGAGAAACAAATTTAAGATGACTGAAATATTATGTTAAAAAAATAGCCAGAAGATCCTGATCTTACTAAACAGAGTTCCTGGCTGGAAGATATTTCTTATGTTTTGCTCAAGTAGCAGGCAGTAGGTAGCTTTGTGTTTTCATCTTGTTACAATCAAATCTTGCTTTGTATAATGTAAGAAGAGGATGAAAGTTTGTTTATTTAAGAAATAACCTAATGATTAGAACAATGAACGCCTTCTAGGGGCGTCGCCTCCAGTGGCTTCCTATACATTGAGCATTTCTTTGTAAGATGTAACATAATACAAGGCACCTATCTGATAAATGGGAAAAACGTGTATATACTTTGTTGTGTATTACCAATATATATGTGCCTATGTTTCATACTGTAAAACATGGTCATTGATAATTTTGCTATTAAACAGTGCTTGCTGGAGACTAAAATAGACGAGAGCCGCATTGGTAGAGGTCAGTGGACTGGAGGTGTGCGGTGCACTGAGAAGGCGAAGCAGAGGCTGAAAGTTAGACTAATTTTCTGTGCTTCACGAGCTGCTTTGTAGCAAAGTTAAATACTCTGTTTTTTTACAGTGAGGGGAGATACTTGTTTTACATATAAGCTATGTAGCACTTATGTTTTTTAGATGGAAGATACTCTACTTTGTGGCCAGGAGTGATAGTGCTACTTCTGTCATATTCTTGTACGTACATCTCTAAGCTTAATAACAATTGATTATGCTCTTTGTTGATTTTCCATCATGCAAATTTTTGATGATGCGGTTCTTGTGTCGAGGCCTGTATGATTCATGAGATGATTGGTTTTAAGAATGAAGAAATAGTGGCAAATAAACAAAATAAGACATTATGGCACATTGTATTTGGAAAATTGTCATGATGTGTGTCCTTGTAGTTGTAATGTTTTAGCCGAAGTTTGTTTATTCATGCTTTATTTCTATCTTGCATACATGACAGAAAACACATATGTTTACAATCTTTTTCATTCATCATCTAGAAATGCATGCCTCTTTTTATTTATTTCAATTTTACTTTGTAAGCAAATATTTGTATGCTAAAACTGTAATCAAAATGTTTTCGCTAACAAACATAAGCTACATATTCAAATCCATTTGAGCTTTATCTCTCTTGGAATTGTGTCACCTCTAAAACGTTTTCCCGTGGCAACGCACGGGTTGGTGCCAGTCGCACTTCCATTGCACTGAGTTGTGGGGACAAATATCGATATGTTGCATCATGTTATTCCATTATTGATATTAAGGCTAGGTTTAAATGAGGTGCTTGATTTGTTACCATTTCTAGCTGGAAATGGTATATGGGATGGAGGTGGCATCCATGTGAAGCAAAGAGGACTTGAAATCAGACCAATTTGGATTCAGAGATAAAGCTGGTCAGTCGTGAAGTTGACCGATTTGGATTCAGTGTCGCCGTTGTTGCCACATGTGTGTGAACAGATTTTCTATCTGCCGCATGGTCTCTATCAACTTGATATAGGATAGAGCGAGCAATGATAAAACTCAATATGGAGTACAACAAGTCTTTCAGTGAGGTGGAGATGGAGAAGAAACTGTTTGGCTTGGACGCATGGGTTTGTGGATTGCAAACAATATTTTTGATTGTGCTTGATATTTATGTACCTATCAATAACACATCATTACTTTGATCAATGACTATATATTTTTTTATTGTCAGCAGCAGCGTACGGGATCGTAACTATAACTTAAGTTAACCTTTTTTTATCCCGTAGCGTAGCACGGGCATCTTACTAGTTATATTATCTGTTTTGGATGTTTTATATGCATTAATATGTTATTTTATATGATTTTTGGGACTAACCTATTAACCTAGAGCCCAGTGCCAGTTTCTGTTTTTTTTCCTTATTTTAGAGTTTCACAGAAAAGGAATACCAAACGGAGTCCAAACGGAATAAAACTTTCGTGATGATTTTTCTTGGACCAGAAGACATCTAGAGGACTTGGAGTGCAAGTCAGAGAAGCCACGAGGTGGTCACAAGGCAGGAGGGCGCGCCCAGGGGGGTAGGCGCGCCCCCACCCTCGTGGGCCCCTCGTAGCTCCACCGACGTACTTCTTTCTCCTATATATACTCATATACCCTAAAAACTTCGAGGGGAGCCACGAAACTACTTTTCCACCGCCACAACCTTCTGTACCCGTGAGATCCCATCTTGGGGCCTTTTCCGGCATCCTGCCGGAGGGAGACTCGATTACGGAGGGCTTCTACATCAACACCATTGCCCCTCCGATGAAGCGTGAGTAGTTTACCACAGACCTACGGGTCCATAGCTAGTAGCCAGATGGCTTCTTCTCTCTCTTTGATTCTCAATACCATGTTCTCCTTGATGTTCTTGGAGATTGATGTTTGCTTGAACTACGTTGGTATTTCCCCAAAGAGGAAGGGATGATGCAGCAGAGCAATGGTAGGTATTTTCCTCAGTGATGAGACCAAGGTTATCGAACCAGTAGGAGAACCAAGCAACACAACGTAAACAACACCTGCACGCAAATAACAAATACTCGCAACCCGATGTAAGAGAGGGGTTGTCAATCCCTCACGGGTAAAAGGATAGATAGATTTGTAGTAATTTGGATGAATAGATCTCGCGGGAACGTGAGATAAAATAAATAACAAAAAAGGCAGCAAGGTATTTTTGGGTTTTTGGGAATATAGATCTAAAAATAAAAGCAAGGAAAAATATATCACAAACGCAAATATGTTGAGAGTAGGCCCGGGGGCTGTAGGTTTCACTAGTGGCTTCTCTCAAGAAAAATAGCAAATGGTGGGTGAACAAATTACTGTTGGGCAATTGATAGAACTTCAAATAATCATGACGATATCCAGGCAATGATCATTATATAGGCATCACGTCCAAGATTAGTAGACCGACTCCTGCCTGCATCTACTACTATTACTCCACACATCGACCGCTATCCAGCATGCATCTAGTGTATTAAGTTCATGGAGAAACAGAGTAATGCAATAAGAATGATGACATGATGTAGACAAGATCTATCTATGTAGAGATAGACCCCATCGTTTTATCCTTAGTAGCAACGATACATACGTGTCGGTTCCCTTTCTGTCACTGGGATCAAGCACCGTAAGATCGAACCCACTACAAAGCACCTCTTCCCATTGCAAGATAAATAGATCAAGTTGGCCAAACAAAACCCAAATATCGGAGAAGAAATACGAGGCTATAAGCAATCATGCATATAAGAGATCAAAGAAACTCAAATACTTTCATGGATATAAAAAGATAGATCTGATCATAAACTCAAAGTTCATCGGATCCCAACAAACACACCGCAAAAAAGAGTTACATCATATGGATCTCCAAGAGACCATTGCATTGAGAATCATCCGAGCAATATCATGCAGAGCTTGGATTTCGTGATGGACAAATGGTCACCATGGAACTGTAGTGGTTTTAGTCCTGGTCAGCGGCGGCGTGGTTCTTGCTACAGCCATATTTTCAAAAGTGATTTCATGCTCTTGTTTCAATATGTTGATCCTGGAGGTTGGCAGGCCACCCTTGTGCATTCACTTGGTACTCTGAAACAGATCATAAGTACTCACCATTTGCTTGACATTCTATTACCTTTGAGACGAGGCGGTTTCAGTCACGGGGCTCGTGTTTGCACTTACCTGATCAGAGCAATTGTACTATCTTGAATGATGCAGTGGCTGACAGTAGTGCTCGAGCGTGGCCAATCGAAGTTTTTCTGCAGAATGATTCAGTTGGCATCGATGTGCAGTTTTTTTTGGCAGCTGGGAATTCTTTTGCTTTGGTGAGGTACTGCTCTCTCTCTGAATTCCATATTTCTACGGTGGCTGCTCTCCACAAGCGGCATTACCTTCCCCTTCCTCACGTCCGGCGATAGCCGTGGGCACCGGGAGTGACAGCGGTGGGCCCTCAGCGTGCGTTCTGGGCGGTGTGAGATCGACGGCCAGTCGGCCATTGCTCTGACTGACTTGAGGGAGACGACGAGCCGGAGGGAAAGGGCGCCAGGCACTGTACATATCCAGGTTAGCAACAGGAGACTGTGTCGATGTTTGCTACTGGAGCCCTGTCTTGGCACCGACGAGATCAATAAACTTGCCATTGATCCCTTCTTAACAACTCAAGCACTGATTGCAAGTGTATTGTGTGCTCTTCCAGAGAGGCACTGTGGACTAAAATGTCGTCAAATAACACCAGGGCACATTTGCACAGACCTCTTGGCTTTTCTTCTCAGGCACATGCCAGAGCGCGGTGGGATCAGTGGCTCGGAATTACTAGGATAGATTTTTGTCGCTGCTTGCAAATCGATAGGTTTTTGCCAGGACGTGGAGGAAGCGGAGCTGATGGGAGCACTTGCCGGGCTGACATCTTTGGCGCGAGTCTACCGAGGACCAGTCACATTAGAACTAGACTGCACGACTGCGGTTAAAGAAATATCCAACCATGTTCAGCACCGGTCTGTGTATTCTCCAATTACCGCGGATATAATGGAGAAGCTTCGGTTGTTTAGCTCTTATTACCAGCTCAGAGCGATCAGAAAGGAACAGAATAGGCTTGCCCACACGCAAGGATGGATGGCGATGGAGAATGGATTGCTAATATCCCTGTCCAACTCCGTGACGCTTTCTGAATCTAGTCCTTCAAAAGAGTAGCCTGTTTCTACTCCTCTGATTATATATAAAGAAGACCTCTTCGCTCCTTCACCATCAATCAAAGCCGCTATTTGTTTTACATTGCTGCCTATTTTTCTGAAAGGGAAGCATGTGGTTGTACTTTATTTTGGAGTAGTACATTACAAATAGTTGACTGATATTATGTGCCTATGTGACCATGTGAGATATTTCCTGCTAGATATTCACTACAACCCTTGATTATATGTTAAACTTAGCAAGACAAATAATAATAACTAGTTTGTTTTGAAGTTTCTACCCAACTAATTAAGTGACTGGTAATATCACCAACAGTTATTTGTATTAAAATCACATGTATTATTTCGTTATTTTCGTTCTGATATTTGTTAGTGAGTTTTGTACCTTTCTAGCTTCAGTTTTTGTCTGCTACTACATGCAGTTTTTTTGATGTTGATTCTTGTGGTTTGCATCTCTTGTGCCATTTAGTCAAATAAAACATATTCTTTGTTTGCCTTTTTTCCTTTTCTAGAGAACAACAGTATTGCTTGAACTCTATTTAAGATAGTGTGTGTTCTAGTATTATTTTCTTGTCTGAAAATGTTTGATTTTTATATAATATTGACTCTTTTAGCTAACAATCATATGTTTCTATACAAAAGCAAAATCTACAAGATAGAGGTAAAACAAACAAGCTTTCTGAACTTGATTACTACTAGCTGGTGACTAGGTGGTGATCAGTAAAGTTTATCCAGATAGTGTGCACCGTTGGTGCAAATGGCACGTTCTGAAGAAAGCAAAGGAGAGCCTTGGACGTACTTGAAAAAGTGTGATTTTCAAGCTGAGTTCTACAAAGTTGTAAACCATATATTGACTAAAGATGAGTTTGAGGCGGCGTGGGGTATGCTGCTTGACAAGTACAACCTGAGGGAGCACCCATATATGACCCATATATATATGAAAGAAGATCAAAGTGGGCAAAGCCGTACTTCAAGGTGTTTTCTGTGCCAAGAAGATGAGGAAGTATGTTACGACACACAGCAATGCAGCCAAGAGGGAGAAATGGAGCAGAGTCGTGTACGAGGTGACCGTGAAGGGCGACGGTTCAGAGTTCAAGTGTGAGTGCGAGCAATTCGAGCACATGGGCATGCTGTGCTCTCATGTCCTACGGCAAAGAAATCGTGAAGCATATCGTTTGTTCTCCCCCATTAGGCAAAAGCATTTGAGGTCATCTCCGTTTGGCAGTTCGATTAGTTGTCGAGATGACATCGTTTGTCATAATGCAGGTGATGGACGTGCTTCACCTGGAGGAGATTCCTGCAAAACCCATCATGAAAGCGGTGGATAAAGGGTGCAAGGGATATCCTGCTTGAACGCCTTGTGCAGTACCAGAAAGACTAGTCGGTTAATAAGTCTTTTACTCGAACTCTGTACGTGCAAGCTATGGACGTTGTCAGGATGGGGGACGCGAGCACAGAAGCTTTCGAACACATGTCGGTGCATTGCTCATCAGTGGAGCGCCATTTTCGGAGAAGAGGGATGTTTTGGGTTTTAGGGACCGTCAGGGAAATATGCTCGCAGGAGTGCTGCCTGGGAATGGAGAAATTGAATTCACGGCAAATGGGTGTGCAGACCGTAAAGTCAGTGTTGTGCTGTGAGTGTTAATGCACTTGTATAGGTCTAAGTGCCTCGGAGAATCAAAGAGGGGTCGACGGGCCGATGAACTTCCGGGAGAAAGCACCGTATGAGGGACTGAGTAAACGAACAAGGTTCTGCAGTATCTGTCGTCGCGACGGCCACGGAAGAACAATTTGCCCGGACTGGGGTGATGTCCCTAAGCAACCACGAAAACCAGGAAAATGCAAGAACTGTGAAATGGAAGCACACTGTCGGAATACGTGCACGCGACCACTTGGTGGTCCGCTGAATAAAATGTGAAAACTAGATCTAATTTCTGTATGACTATGAGGATTTCTGATGTGTTTCATTTGAGCTTTTCCTGGTTTTTGCAAGCACCACGCTTGGTACTCCACATCTGAACGTGGGACTAAATTGTGACACCGAGTGAACTTGTTTGATGTTGATAAATACTCTTCCGTCCCACAATATAAAGACGTTTTTGCAAGCTAACACATCTTATATTATGGGACGGAGGGAGTATCTTCCTGTGTGCTTGTTTTGAATTGTTACGTGTAAGTGTAACTGCAAATGTGCCCCCCCTCCCAGCAGGCGACTTCGGGCGGCGGCGCGGCTCCCCCTCCTCTCCTCCACCCCACCCTTCCCCGCCCTCGCCGCCGGGGCAAAGCTCCTCGCGGGGGCTGGCGGCGGGGCCCCTCTCTCTTCGCCGCTCGGGGGTGACCGGTGCGGGGCGGCGGCGCCAGGCATGCGCAGGGCCCGACGGTGCGGTGGCGGTGGCTCGGTGACGACGTGGCGGCGGCGTGGTGGGCGACGGCGGCGGCGCAACGGCTGCGTGGTCGTGGTCGCTGCGGTGGATCGGATCTGGTCACGGGCTGCAGCGGGCGGTTCTGGTGGACCCCTTCTCTAAGGGCTCCGGTTCGGTCTCCCTCTCCTCTCGGTCGGGGCTGGAGATGGGCTAGAGCTGGTGGAGATGGGGGTGTGCCGGCCGGATTTGAAGCGACTTTTCTGGCAGGCGGCACGGGTTGGGGCAGCGGCCGGCCGTGGGCGGTGGCGTGGGGAGGTCCGGGTGGTGACCTTCCGGTGGCGCGGCGGCTACACGGTGGCCGGCAACTTTGCTCGCTGGGGCGGCCGACCTCTCTGGCGTCGGCCCGTCTGCGGTCGGGCTGTTTCGACCTTGCTTCATCTCCTCCTCGTCCGGGCTCTACTTGCCTCGAAGGGCTGGCCCACTCCCAGCTGCGGTCCATCGCACATCTCGCGCCCGGTGTCGCGGGACCGAGCTCGTCTCGCACCCGGCAGCAGGACCGAGCTTGTCTTGTGCCCGGTGCTGCAGGACGGGGCGATGGTGGCCACTTTTGGCCGACCTATTGGGTCTCGGCGCTGGGGGCCGCTCAGGGGTGCGAAAGGCTGAGCCTTTCCGCTCGTCTCTTTGGTTGGTGTAGCGGCGGGTCTCGGGTGAGGTGGCGTCTTGGTCTTGAATGCCGGGGCGGCGGCCCTGGTGGTGGTAGCCCGGTGCTCATGGGCAGAGCCCGTGGCTGGGTGCTGCCCGGCTGCCATGGCCGTGTGGGCGGCGTGGTGCCGGGGTGTGGCGTTCGGTGGCGGTGAGTGTTGGCCGGGGTGACTGGCTGCGGAGAAGCTCGTTCCCTTTTTGAAGGCGTCATTGCGACTCTCATTGCCCGTTGTGTTGCTCCAGGAAAAACTCTGACCCTCGGGTCGGGCGGTGGCGGCGCTCCGGTGTCGTATCCTCCTTGAAGGCGCCGCCTTAGAGTACATGGTTCGTCGTATGCGGCTCCATCTCTTTATAGATAGGGGTGGTGTTGCTGTGCTCAACGCCTTTGTATCATGCTTTGGATGTGTGCGTGTGTGTGGTGGCGTGTGTTTGTACCGCTATCTTGATAATTGTTGTTTTATTTATAAAACGGGGCGAAAGCCTTTTTCAATAATGTAACTGTAAATGTTTGGTAGAATATTTGTTTGATGTGCACCGTGTACAGGTTCCTTCTGCGTGATGAGTACACGTGGCACTGCAGATGTTTAATCTACCATGCGTCTGTTCGCCATCGCGTTTCTGCCCCATGGATTCAAAATTTGAATCGCTGACTGAGTAAATGCAATTTTATGGGAGACTGGAGAGGCTGGCGCAGGGTTACCCATCGGCTCGGCGCTATCTCTACTCTTAAATGGGGAGTTGATACGTCGTTTGGTTTTGTCTATCCCCTGTCATACGACCCCCTCGCCCACAAATTTCTTCCATCATTTTGGATATGTTCCTGATCTCCTTCCCTCAGTCGCTCCCACTCAATTCCTGATTTCCTTCTCTCATTCCCTCCTGCCCTGTTCCTGATTTTGATTTCTTCTTTCCTAACCAAATCCGTACGTGGTTTCATTCCCCCATAGGCCTCCCCCAACCGAAGGCTCTTCCATCTACTCCTATTTATGATGTCTTCCTACGTAAAGAAATAAACGTTACGATCTAAACACTTCTATATTTCTTTATAAAGGAAGTACTTATTAAAAAGGAGCGTTGATCAGAATGGACATTCATCATTTCTAGTTGTGGTATTTATCGAAAAAGGTTTTCGTCCCGCTTTATATATAAAGTATCGATCAACAAGCACCCAGTACAAACACACGTCACGCAACACATGCACACACCCAAGGCAAGATACAAAGGCGCTGAGCCCAGCAACACCATCCCTAGCACTACCACCATGAAGAGATGAAGCTACATATGACGATCCATGAGCTCCAAGGCGGCACTTTCACGAAGGGTACGACACCGGCGTGCCGCCACCGCCCGATCCAGGGATCAGAGTTTCCCCTGAAGCTGCATGATGGGCAATGAGAGCCGCGACGACGTCTTCAAGAAGGGAACGATCTTCGCCACCGCCGGTCCGTCCGAAAATAGAACAGGTCCTCGGTTAACACTCACCGCCACCGAACGCCACACCCCGGCTACCACGCCGCCCACACGGCCATGGCGAGCGGGCAGCACCAAGCCACATGCTCTGTCCAAGAGCACCGCGCTACCACCACCAGGGCCGCCGCCCCGGCATCCAAGACCTTGACACCACCTCACCCGAGATCCGCCGCTACCCCAACCAAAGAGACGAGTGGAAAGGTCCCACCTTTCGCACCCCTGGGCGACCCCCATCGTCGAGACCCGATAGACCGGCCAGAACTGGCATCCATCAGCCCGTGCTGCAGCCCCGAGCGCGAGACGAACTCGATCCTGCAGCACCGTGAGGGGGACGAGGTTAGTCCTGCTGCATCATGCACGAGACGAGCTTGGTCCTGCTGCATTGTGCGCGAGACGAGCTCGGTCCTGCCGCACCGGAGGCGAGACGAGCGATGGACCGCGGTTGGGAGAGGGCCAGCCCTTCGATGGAAGTATTGCCCGACGACGAGGAGATGGGGAGAAGGTCAAGACAGTCCGAACGCGGACGAGCCGACGTCGGAGAAGCCGGCCGTCGCCGCAGTCAGAGCCGTTGAGCCACCATGAAGCCACCACGACACCGGGAGGCCACCACCAACGTCGAACCTCCCCGCTCCGCCGCCCACGGCCAGAGCAACGGCCACACCCGGTCGCTGCCCACCCGCGTCGCCCGGCGAGCTCCAAGCGTCGGAGCAGCCGGGCACGCATCACCAATGCCACACGCCGGAGCGCCAGCCACCACCACAGAGCATGCACATCCACGCCCTGATCAACACCACCGGAAGCCTCACCACCCCACCAGAGAAGCACAGCCACCAGCAGCAGCGCCACCACCTTAGCAGGGCCGCCAGCCCTTCCCGCCGCCACCAACCACCATCACCAACCAGATCTGGGCAGAGCCACCCAGATCCGCCGCCAGAGCAACCCGCCTCCTCGGATCCCCACAAGCCGCCGCTGGAGGGAGGGGGGGAGGAGAGGGGGCACTCCCACGGGCCACCACGACGCTGAGGAGAGGGAGGGAGCCGGAGTAGAGGAGAGCCGCTGCCCGACGACGACGGGCAGGAGGGGGCGCCCCGCGACGCCGGCCACCTGCGCACGGGAGGAGATGCCCCGCCGCCGCCTGCGCCACGCGGCCTTTGGCCGGTGACGCCGCCGCCGGCGGCGAGGGAGGAGAGGCCGAGGCGAGGAGCTGGGGCGGCGGCGCTAGGGTAGCCGCCCGGAGTTGCCCGCGGGAGCGACTCGGGGGCGGAAGGAGCCCATCTCCCCAGTCTCTCTGCCGTTGTGCACCCTGTTGCATTCGTTATGGTGACCTTCTGGTATTTACTGACCGTTACTTGTTTTAGTTGATGTTTTCTTGTTAATCCATTTAAAGTGATGACGGTCTAATTAACTCTTTAGATAATTGACTTTGTTGTAAATCTTTTCAGTAGTGTCTTTTAACTGGTTTCAACGGCCAGAAGCATGATCCCCATTTATGATGTCTTGTACCTGAGCCAACATAGCTTGGTGATTCTGTTCAGATGTTAGGTACAAAGATCCATTTCCTTGATCAGTCGGGGATTCTGAACGGTTAAAAAGGGTGGAGATGAATGGGAAGCTCGATGATGTGAAATGAAGGACAATTTCCCCAAAGAGCTAATATTGTACTTCCTCTGTCCAGAAATACTTGTCCTAGAAATGGATAAAATGAATGTATCTATAACTAAAACAAGTCTAAATACAACTATTTCTATGACAAATATTTCCGGACGGAGAAAGTATGTTTACGTATATATCCACTATTCACACCAGTAAAAACGTCGACTGAAAAACTGCAGTACCTATTTTGCTCATATATTTATTGCAATGACGAGACATAACGGATCAGCTACACTATACTACACAGATAAGTAAGCTTCCCTACCAAATAGGTGTACACGCTAGAACGAATTTCCTTTATCCCATCTCTGACGGAGTATCATCTGATCACTTTCTACATGTTTATTTTTTTCTTTGGCCTGTTACTGAATATCTCGCCGAGCAGCCAGATCATATTCTCTGCTACGCGGCTTTTTCTGCAGATTCACTTAAAACGTCTTATGTTATAGGACGGAGAGAGAGTAGTATAAATCAGAGCAACTTAATACTTTTGTCATCTTTTTGACTGCTGTTTGACATAGAATAAGCATCTTCGATAGCAGAGCAAGCATTCACTGGTATACAACCCTTCACAAGTTGTTTGATTTCAAAACTTGGCTCTGTCCCACCGCTCTTTGATATCTCTGTAAGAAGGCTCTTACGTTGTACGTACACAACTATATCTCTGTAAGAAGGCTCTTACGTTGTACGTACACAACTGTTGCCCACTGCTTTCTGCAATAAAAGTCCATCTTTCCATCAATATTTTTACTCTCCAAAGATTCATCCCAACCACAGAAATCATCATGTACAGTTAAGAACACGCATTGATACTAACAAACAGCGCCAGAATTTAGAGCAAGTACATTCCAAAAGAGTATAGCCAATATGCATGGAAAAAATAGGGTCATCTATCTAATCGTTAAACCCAAATTCTTTAAAGTGCACGCGCATTTTTTAGAGAAAACAAGCGACCGATCTTTACAGCCATGCATGAGTTGTTTTTTGTCTACTAGTGCATGTCATTATTAGTATTAAGGACCCGTCTAATGGGCGGCCGGCTGCCCACTAGTGCAACCGAGCGGCCGGCTGAAAAAGGTAACCCCTGTCCCCGGCGAAACAGAAAAGGAAGGGGCCACCAAACCGACCGATCGACCGGCCACCAAACAGACCGATCGAGCGGCCACCAACAGAATCGCCCACACCCCCCACGTGGCCAGCTGTCCCCAGCTCGCCCCCACGCCCCAGCCCCTCCCACGCTGCCTTCTTCTTCTTCTGCACGCCAGAAAGGAGATCCAACAGAATCGCCCCCAGCCCTTCTTCCTCCTCCTACACAGCCGCCATGGGAGCCCCAAAGTAGAAGAAGGAGCTGCTTCAAAAAATAAGATCTAAGGGTAGGGTGGTCAGAGCCATACCAGGCAGTAACATCAAGTAGGTAAGCCCCCTCTGCCCCTCTTCACTTCGCCATTTCTTCTACTGCATATATGTAGGCATATGTAAACCCCCTTCTCCATGGATCTAGCACAAATCCATGAAGAAGTTGCTTCAAAAAAGAGGTGAATCTGGCATATCACACCATCCTACTTGATGTTGCTGCTGGATGTGTTAAACAAGCCAAAAACTACTTGGTGCATGCCAAACAAGTTTCTACCGCCTGGATGTGTTAAACAAGTCAACTAAAACAAATTCACTGGCCAATTAAAACATGATTAAAGCCAACTCAACAAAGCATTGTAGCCAAAAACTAAACATGCATTCTACCAACTTGTAGTTATTGTTTGCAAATGAACAAAAGGATGAACAAATTGACTGTCCAATAGATATGTGCAACGAAAAATTCATAAATGTGCAACTGAACATGCATCCCAGCCAACTGAACCTATATTCTGGCAACTCAGCATGCATGCTAGCCAAAACTAAAACATGCATTGTACCCCACGTGTACTGAATATTTGTGAGTGAACACTTCAGAAAACCTGTAGTATATGTGCAATAAAAACATGTTTTCTGGCCAACTAAACATGCATGTTGGCCAAAACTGAGAAAATGTATCCTGGCCAACTGAGACATCTATTCTAGCCAACTGAATACATTAACTGTCCAACTGAACATGCATGTTGGCCAAAACTGAAATAAATGCAACCTGGCCAACTGAGACATCTATTCTAGCCAACTAAAAACATTGAATGTCCAACTGAATATGTATGCTGGCCAACTGGAAAAATGCATCCTGGCAATTGAGACATCTATTCTAGCGAAAACCAGAAATCTGTAGTGCGACAGCAAAAACACAAGAACTTTTGTCCATGGCTAATGAAGCCACAAACCATATTAACATATTCACGCATATAATCTTGTCCCACACATATATTCTGGTCCCACACCTATTGCAAAGCTATAGTGTAAAAATATGTTCAATATACCAGAACTAAAAACATAAACGGCGATGAAAACATATAACTATAATCTGTCCTCCAATTCTTCTTTCTTCTTTCACCTGGATTTTCCGTCTCAAATTTAACATCAAATTATGTGCAGAAAAAATCTGAAACAGCTCCTTGCCAAACAGAAAACCTACAGATCATTGCAACAAAACAAAGGGAAAAAGTCAGAAAACTCTGTAGTAAAAAGAAGTCATGCTCTTGCCAGCTATTTACTGCAAACTGTGCAACTAACATAACAACTCTGTGCAAACAAAAAAATTTATAACTGTTATAATAAAGATTATGCTACAGTCATGTTGCTTTTGGAACTAAGATTGTCACAAAATGGTGTGCACCTGCCTATTTACTAAGTTTTTAGGTTATTTGAAACACTCTTTTCTGTGGTTACCAACCGATGACATCAATTTCTTCTTTTTTATATGTGCAGGGAGTGTGTGGCAGCATCCAAAAAAGGAAAAAAATGCTTGATCTCAATGAGTTGCCTCCTGATCTCAATGAGCTTCCTCATGATATGGATCAGTAGCAACCCAGCATACAACAAGGAAAATGGACAGCAAATGGTCGATCTGTTTACTACACGCAGGCAAGTCATGATGGTAACCCTATGGGCCATGACAATGTGGCAGGCCAGTCATCAAACCGTGGTGCCCCTGTAGTGGTGTCTTTGCAGTCAGAGAGCCATACTCTTGATGACACGGGAACCGAGGCAAATGTTCCTGGTCCAACCAGGACTGAGCTAGGAGCCGGGGCTGTTGACGGAGTTGTGCAAGGAGAAGAAGGAGAGGATGAGGCTGGTTCTCAACCTATGGAACCCTATGTTGGCATGAGGTTTGACATCCTTCAAATTGCTAAGGATCACTACAACAGCTACGCACTATGGATGGGTTTCTCTATCAAGATGAACACCTCTAGACGGACACCCTGCACCAACGAATTGATAAAACAATAGTTTTGCTGCAACAAGTTCAAGAAGCCCAAAGCTGATGATGGAGGAGCTGAGGCTCCTCCTGTCCTGGACCCTATTCCAGATCCAAAATATGTTGAAAGTGATGAGGAGATGGAAGAAGAACCTCCAATATTTGCTGAAGAGGAGGCTGGTACTAGTAAGAAGAAGAAGAAGCGCAAACACGAGACAATAAAGCAGACTCAATGCAAGGCGAAAATGTTGGTGAAGCTGATAGATGGGCGATGGGAGGTGACGCACTTTGTTCGTGACTACAATCATCCGCTCGTGAACAAACCTTCATTGTCCAAATACTTGAGCTCCTACCAAGGCATCTCACCTGATGAAAAGGAGTTTCTGCGCATCTTGTATAACTGCAACTTGACTACAGGTGTGGTGTTTTTCTATATCCCTTAAAGAATTAAGTTTCCCTCTAGGCAGTCCAGTGTGCAACTGTTATGGTACTACTGTGCAACTGAAATGACTTAACTGTGCAACTGGTGTCCAACTTCCCATGCTGTTTGTATATCACTTTTGGTGCTTGTTGTGCAACTAGATTGTCTTTACTGTGCAACTACACAATGTCTTGTATGCAAAAAGTGCAAAGTGTTTTTAAAAAGGTGCAGCTAGGTGTCCATTTCCTACGATTATCTTCTGTGCCAACACATGTCCTATTACTGTGCAGCTGGATGTGCGCATTCGTGCAACTAAAAAAAGGATATACTGTTTGTTTTTGTATTATGCAGGACATGTGATGCATGTAATGGCAGAGTTCTATGGATCTGAGATGATGGTTCCGTTCGGACCAAAGGCAATAACAAATGTGTGTACAAGTTTCCGTAGAGATGACACAAAGGAGGGTGATCTGATTGAGACAATTGCACACTTCAAGGATATACAAAAAACCAATCCAAACTTCTTCTATAAGGTGAAATATGATGAAGAGGACATAGTTGTCAACATATTTTGGGTGGATGGCTTAGCTCGAAAAGCTTGTGCGGAGGCGTACCATGATTGCATATCGTTTGACACCACCTACATGACCAACATGTACAATATGCCGTTCTCTCCCTTCATAGGAATAAACCGACATGGCCAATCTTTCATGCTGGGTTGCGCGTTTGTGAGGCAGGAGTTGGCATCGAGCTTTGATTGGGTCTTTGGAGCATTCCTAGAGGCTATGGATGGCAAACCTCCTGACAACTTCATCACCGATCAGGATGGTGCAATGAGGCAGTCAATACAGAGCATCTTACCAACCACCGTGCACCGCTGTTGTCGATGGCACATCATGAAAAAGGCTCGGGGAAAAAGTTGGTTGGCTCTTTGTGCCGGAATCCAGGACTCTCTGATGATTTCAACAAGTGTGTTGACTTCAGCTTCATTATAGACGAGTTTGAGCAGAATTGGGCTGGGTTAATGATGAAGTACAAGGCTATGACACACACGCACTTTGAGAAGTTGTACGAATACAGGTCAACTTGGGTGCCGTGCTACTTCAAACACATGTTCTTCCCCTTCCTACAGTCTACACAACGTAGTGAGGGGTTCAACGCCATCCTAAAAAGATGTGTGAACCCACACAACTCAATGCTGAACTTCGTCAAGCAATATGAAAAAAATCCAGAACCACATCCTTGCCAAGGAAGGCTGCAATGATTACTGTGACGTAACACCTTGAGATTGAGCTGTGGTCCAACTTCCCAATAGAGAAGCAAGCTTACAAAACCTATACTAGGGACCTTTACCGCAAGTTCAGAGAAGAATTTGAGCTGATTGGACGTTATAATGCATTCCAAGTTGGTGCTGATATATTTGAGCTCAGACCGAATCAGGAATTTGTTGCCAATATGGTTCTCAAAACTACTTGGTGCAGACAAGGGTGGAGGAGGGTTCCTATTTGTGTGGGTGCTGTAAAATGGACAAGGACGACATCCTTTGTTGCCACATCCTCAAGGTGTTCACCCATATTGGAGTTGATGTCATACCAGAAAGGTACCTGCTAAGACGGTGGACACCTAGTGTTGTACCTAGTGCGCCAGGGACTAGTTATGAGCAACCGGATGAAATGCCTCCTCAATCAAGGAAGCAGATAAGGGAGAGGAACATGATATACGATTTTCGGAAACTAGCAAAGTTTGCGAGTGGTTCCGATCCAGCACAAGCTATTGTATACAAGCATATGCGCGCAGCACGTACCGAGACCGGCCACCTGAAAAAGTCCAAGAAAAAGAAAAAACCGATTGCTGCAACGGGGCCATCAGATGATGGCAACCCTCGAGGACCTACTCCACCTCCAGGCAGCAATCAGGGGGCTCATCATCCAGGTAATTACCTGCTCCAACTCCTGATCTAACTAGGTGTGTAACTTTAGTTGCACACATCATTGTGCCCAGTTGAACACATCATGGTGGCCAGTTGCACAGAACAGGCTGCCTAGTTGCGCACGCTGTGTTAGTTCAAGCATCAAGATAACACAACTAACTTGTTTTTCCTGTTTTGGATATAGGTGATGTCAACCCTCAAGGACCTCCTCCACCTCCTGGCTGTACACGGCATCCTCCTCCACCTCCTCCCCCGCGTGCTCCTCCCAATGGCCCTACAGGCAGCACTCAGGGGGCTCATTGTCCAGGTAATTACCTGCCCCAAATCCCTATCAAACTAGGTCTGTAACTCCAATTGCACACATCATGGTGCTCAGTTGCACAGAACAGACTACCAAGTTGCGCATGCTGTGTTAGTTCGAGCATCAAAGATAACACAACTAACTTGTTTGTCCTGTTCTTGCTATAGGTGATGCCAACCCTCAAAGACCTCCTCCCCCGCGTGGTACAACTAGCAGTGCCCTGCGTGCTACTCCCAATGGACCTAGAGGCAGGACTCAGGGGGCTCATCACCCAGGTAAATACCTTCCCCGACTCCAAAAAAACTAGGGTGTGTGACTTCAGTTGCACATATCATAGTGCCCAGTTGCACAGAACATTCTGCCTAGTTGCATGTGCTGTGTTCGTTTGAGGATCAAGCTAAAAATCTAACTTGTTTTTCCTGTTCTTCCCATAGGCGATTGCAATCCAAGTACCATGACAGGACGTGCTACTACAGGTGTTTTTTTCAACTTAACTTGCACACAGCAACCAGTTAGTTGCACATCATGGGCTGTGTGGTTGCAGAGAACATCAGTGCTGGTTGCACAACAAAAAAATACTATTTTTTATATGATTATTACACAGGTGATGGTGATGGTCCTACTGCCCCGTTGGAGGCTGCATGCCCTGCACAAGCTTCTGATGATTTTGTGCACAGGGATCCTCCAAGGTCTACTACAAAGGGTAGGGCAAAGATTCGACGGTACAAATCGGTGCTGGAGCTACACCCAATGAAGAAAAATAAATGCAGCCAGAGCACACTGTTGGTGTGTGTCCACTCAGGCTACTATGATTCTGTTTCATCGTTTGTAACTTAGGGACAAAAAAAGGAAAAGAATGATGTTTTTTTAGCAATGTTGGGACCAAGTTGACACATTCAACATCTATGATTTCTCTTTATCTAATTTATGCTCCTTGAATAATTCATGCATTGTGTAAAAAAGGTTGCTATTTGTGCCTTTGTTGGCAACTGGTTAAATATTTAGTTGTTGAACAATTATATGTCTAGTGCTCCTAATGTATCAACAAAAGTGGTGATATTGAGTTGCAAACGGAATTACTACTAGTGTGCAACTAAAAAATCTGCTTAAAAATTGTGCAAACCAGCAACTTCCTCCATGGAGCAGAGAAAGAAAAAGAGTACTGACCTAGTCCTTGTCGTATCTCAGCAATTTCCTCCATGAGGCGGTGTTGTGCATGCTGGTGACCCAATCATATGCCAGCTTCTTCCTGATGTTGAGTACTTCCTTGGGTTCGTAGTTGGGCAGCTGGCTACCGTTCCACTCGCTGGCGTTAAGCAGTGCGAACAGCCACCACTACTAGGGAAAATCCTATACACAGAGGTATATCAGTAGCGCTGGTTAAAATAGGACGCTACTGCTAATTTGTAGTAGCGCGTTCATGCAAAGCGCGCTATAGCTCAAACGTTAGCAGTAGCGCATGTTCGGAAACAAGCGCTACCACTATAATTCCCACGGCTTAGCTGATAGGCTACACATAGTAGTAGCGATCCATATAGAACCGCGCTACCGCTACTTCCTTTGTAGCAGCGCGTTTTTAAACTCGCTACTGCTAGAGCATATAAAACTGACTTCAAAGCAAATAGAAAGGTAATTGAAAATGAAAGAAATAGAATAAGGTGAAAGGAAAAAATAAAATTTGAAGAAAAATAAATGAAAAAGGGAAAAAAGAGAAAGGAGTAGCGATGGCGTGTATACCGAGCGTGTTGTAGCTAAAGTAGCGATGGCGCTGGAATGCGCTCTTGCTACTTCAATTAACCACCCCGGCTCAAAATTTGGCTAAGTACTCCATTCCCCCTTTCCCCTACTCCTCTGTCGCCGCCCGAGCCTGCCCTCACCGCCGCCCGCCCTCAACCTCAGCCGCCGCCCGCCACGCTCTTGACCTCCTTGTCTGCCGCCTCGACCTCACCGTCGCCGCCCTCGACCTCACCGCCGCCCTCGACCTCACCGCCGCCTTGAGCCCGCCCGACACCGCCACCTCCCGATCCCGAGCCCGCCCTCGCCCCCTACCTCTCCGTCGTGAGCACCTCCCATACCGTCTCTCCCTCTCTGTAAGCCCCCACCCTCCCTCCCCTTTCTCTCTCCTTAATTAGTTAGTACTAGATGTTTTTAGTAGTAGTAGATGTTAATTTAGGGTTCATAGATAATGATTTTAGTAGTTGAACTAGTTTAGTTTTAGTTGAACTAGTTTAGTAAGTAAATTAATAAACTAGTTGAACTAGTTGAATTAATAGAACTAATGTATTTTTAGTAAGTAAATTAATAAACTAGTTGAACTAGTTTAGTCTTAGTTGAACTAGTTTAGTAAGTAAATTAATATAACTAGTTGAATTACTTTATTTTTATAAAGAACTAGTTTTTTCTATTTATAGTAAGTTTATATTTAGTAATAACTAGTTGAATTAATAGAACTAGTTGAACATGTCATATTTGTTGTTATTTTTTAGTTTAAGCAATTATTCGGGATGTATTAGTGATAACTTATAGGGTTTTTGCTTTTGCAGAAATCAAGGAGCCCCTCCATCATCCCCGCCGTCGTCCCCGTCACCGACCCCCTCCGACCTCGAGGTGAGACCTGCCAAATCTCCATGTATATCTTGTGTTGCTCATATAGGATATGTGGTTGCCCAAGTGGCCGGTCATGTTCAGGTTACACCTCCGAGTGGCCTATGTTTTGCCAGAGTGTTGATTAATTTCCGTTCCGGCAAATTTCAGGCGCTCGATATGTCCTTTTTTAGCAAAGGTCATGCCGGATTTTTCCGTGAATTCTGGCATGACTTGTGCTGGAATATGTACAATTTTAATCTTTGAATTATGAACATAGGAAATGTCGTACTCGGACGACGACAGTCTCCCAGGGGAGTGCAGCTGGTGCCACGACGATCGAGGTATGTGTGACAGGTTCGTTGAGCTGGACGTTGATCGGCGCTTCAGCATTAAGCTCGAGGAGACATTTGATGTTGAAACGATGCGCAACAACGACAAGTGTTTTTTTCGTAATTAAGCATGACTTCAACTATTTCAACGCGTCTAATTTTCATCTTTTACAATTCGACTAGCTTATCCCATGCCATGCAAGACGCTATGTCTTGGAGAGGATGGGTTTTGAAGACCATGAAAATTTTGAAACAAAGAAAATACACCTAAGGACCCATCATGATATGGATTTTGAAGTAAATATGTGCAATGCTGAGAGCATAACCCATTTTGGTTGCCAAAATTGGGAATCACTTTGCAAAATGTATGGTTTTTATGAGGGTATGATTCTCACCATGGATCTTGGTGATCCTGACATTGAGCAAGACAATATGGACATTTGGGTCCTTATTGATACGCTTCCGATTCTACCGCAATGTGAGTTTCTCAAACATAGTTATTAACTAATTTATATTGTTTATTTCAAAATAGTTGACAGCTTATTTTGATTCATCAAAGAATGTGCGGAAGATGGTAGACAAAACCCACTACACTGATGGCTCCGAATTAACTTATAAGGAGAAAAGTCATCTGATCGCTTATTGTACTTATCTTGGGGATTACAATTCCTATTATCGAACTCCTCCAAATTATGGTGAATACGTGCCACTAGTGCACGTGTTGAACCACGGTAACTTCTATGGAGATACCCTGGTAAGATTTTTACTATTACGACATCCGTGCATCTTTTGCATACTTCTAAAACTAGTACATCATTGCTAACTACGAAGTTATTACTATGTTTTTCAACAGAAAATCCCGATGGATTGTGTGCCTTATCTAATGTATCTGAATGGTCGCCTTAGAGTTCTGAACATACTACCAGGTCAATCTAGGGAGCTCACCTGTGCATATCGGATTTCTAAAACCGGTGATCACATGCTCATCAAAGAATGGAAAAAATGTTTGGACATTCGCAAGGAGGTTCTTGGAAGTAACATTAAGCGAAAGGCAAGAATTGGAGACAGGATAATCTCCATTCTCCATAATGGAGAGTCAGGGGCTATCTTGTTTTTTGCTATTTTACCTTAGAGAATGTAGTAGGTCCTAAGAGAATGTAGTAGGTCCTATGAGGTACAATATGTTTATTATGTGGTACAATGTGTTAGAATTGATGATGAGGAGTACTTGTGATTACAACTAGTGACCAATTTGCTATGTGATGTCATTGATGAAAACGATGATCTTGAGGAGGTGTTATATGACAATGATGTATTATGATGATAAGTTGTTAATGATATGATGATGATGATGATGATATTTATTATATCATTGGGTGAAAGAACCTCAGATTAGTTTCAAGTGGATGGACATCCACTTGAAACTAGTCCACGGTTCTTTCACCCCGTGATTTAATAACTCATTATAATCTAAAAACAATCTCTAAATTCCTGTTGTATGAAAACTTGTGTAAAGGTGTATGAATACAACATGAAATAGAAAATAAATAAAATACGAAATAATAGTAGTGGCGCGGGCAAGGAGAAGCGCTACTACTAATTACCAGTAGCGCTCCTCTAGGAAATCACTACTACTAAGTCGATTTAGTAGTAGCGTGGGTCGAGGCACGCTACTACTAAGCTTTAGCTGTAGCGCCGTATCAGTAGCGCTCCTGCCCGCGCTACTGATATGTAACATCACAAATTTTTAATTTGGAATGTTATACATTAGGTCATCATGCATATCATATTTTTCTCGCATTTTCCGATCCTAGAAAATTTCACGCAACTCAAGGACCCTCGGAGAGAGTTGGAAGTTTCATTATTTTCATATTTGGGATTTCTCAAATTTTGAAAATAGGATCATTTGGATTTATTTAAATTATCTTCATAAAAGTTTTTCCTATAAAAATATTAAGAGAGGGAATAATATGACTTTCCCAACATTTAGGAAAAATGAAGATATTATAAATAAATCAAAATTTGGTTTTGGAAGATTTATTTTGCTTAGGAAAAAATGAGCATTTTAAAAATTTATGCATGTTTGCCGTTTTTAAAGTTCATTTTGTTCGACTCATTTTTAGGAGTCGGGGAAAATTATTTTTATTAAAATCAGAGTTCATTTGGTATTTTTTTTAATTCGTTTGGTTTAAAATTTTAAAAAAAAAACAGCGCCCCCCCCTGGGCCAAGGCCCAGCCGGCCCAGCCAGCCGCGCCCCGGCCCGCCTCCCTCCTCTCCCTCGCGCGCACGCCCGCGCCGAGAATCCGCCGCCCGCACGTCGGACCCGCCGCCGAGTCCGACTCCACCCCGCCACCTGCCCCTTCCCAAGCCGGCGAACCCCCCTCTTAAATCGCCGCCCCCCCTCTCTCTCACCGCCGAACGCCCCAACCCGAACCCGCCGCCCGTGGGCGCCGCCGCCGCCGTTCCCGCCCGGAACCCCGCCGCCCTCGCCGCCCCTCCGACCCGCCCGACCCCTCGCCCGCCGCCCGGAGCCGCGGCGATCACCGGAGGTAGCCGCCCGCCCGATCCGGTTTTCCCTAAAAAACCGATCCGTTTTTTTTTTTAAAAAGAGATGTTCGTTTTTTTTAAAAAACCTAGATTGGTTTTATTTTTTTTCGGTTTTCTTATTTAACGAACATTCACCGAACCGTTCGTTTCAATGAACGTGTTCGTTGGATTAGTTCTGTTAACGAACGTCCGTTATTTAATCCGTTCATCGTTTTCTTTTAATCGGATTTAATCCATTATTTTTCCGATTCGATTTCCGATCCGATTTTCAAATCTGTTTTATTTCTTGCTCGTTTGTCGGAATCAGGTGATTCAAGCGCCTGGAGTTTCGTTACAAAACCGCCGTTCCGATTAACCTACTTTCACAGAGTTTTGCTACTATGAAATTTTGACCTAGTTTCAGATTTCTAAACCGAGTCGTTCTCTCTCGAGTTCCGACTTTCGATGCTTTATTTGATTCGATTCTTTTGCAACCAGGGTTCTTAAGTTGAACTCTCTGGTTAGATCTTTTATTCGAGATTTCCCTATGCATTAGATGAGTACTTATTGTATGCTTGTTGTTTGTCTGCGTTAGATCACCCGGAGTGCGCCGCTTGTTACTTCGAATCTCTAGGTCTCGTGGATCATCAGCAAGGCAAGTAACACTTGATCATACCTTTTCTACTACCCAGTTTTATGCATTAGATCAAACCCTCAAACACTTGCATGTTTAGGATCTAACTAAATTGTGGGTTGGGAAGTAGATTGAGGTAGTACCTATTACCTGTTTTACTTATGAAACCTTGGGAGTCACTTCTACGTTTGCTTATTATGCCATGCTATGCTAGTAGACGTGGATTGGGTGAGTGAATATCCATGATAGATGTGAGATTGTTAATTAATGGTTTATCTAAGGTGGCAACCTAAACACACATCTGGGTGGATTGAGGCACTGGTTTCTATCAGGACTTACTGTATTTCTTCGGACCGCCACCAGTGCTCTAAGGGATCCTAAGATTATTCAAGCTGGAAACTTCCGTGTGCAGCCACAAGCCAATTATGGGCTCTGGCGTAGTTGACTAAGTTGTGCGAACTCTTACGGGTAGGCTAGCTGATGTAGGGGATGTAGGTTGGTACGGTCTACCCACATGTAAGGTGCTAGCGCTTCTGAAAGACTATGTCTCGGTCATCCGTTTCTCAAACACCATGTAGTGCGAGAACCAAGCGGAGGCGATCGAGTCTTGTGGGAAAAGTCATAAACCTCTGCAGAGTGTATAAACTAATCATGATTAGCCGTGTCCCCGGTTATGGACGTTTTGAGTATCTGGTAATTGAATATCATGTGAATCTCAACATGTTACTACTAATAAATGTATTGGGTTTTGATGAGTACTTTTAATTGGGATTGAGGATGTCAACCATTCTCAATGTTTAACAACCACCATGATAGTTAAATAAAATTATTCCTTTGATGTAGGGAAAAACTAGCTTTATGCAAAATGTAACCGTAGAGCCTTACCACCAGCCAAATATGCATGTAGTATAGGCTTATTCCTTCATTGCTCTTTATGTGTTACATTGCCAGCATATTCCATGTGCTGACCCGTTTTCGGGCTGCAACTTTCACGTTGCAGACTTTTCAGACGACGAGTAAGGTGTTAGGTCATGGTTCTATACTCAGTGATGCCGATGGAGTTGATGGACTCACTTATCTTCCAAGCCTTCCGCTGTTATTGTTAGATGGCCTTAAGCCATATTATTGTAATAGGTTCCCTTGTGGACAACGATGTAATAAGTGTGTGATTGCTACTCTGCTATAAATCCTTGAAATCTTGTGTGGTGTCGACATTCTTGATCCAGGGATGACATCGAGCACGAGACTTGATCCATTCGGTCTGGTCGCTACTGAGAGAATGGTATCGAGCACACTGTTCTGTGAGACACGACCACTAAGATAAAGCCATAGGTCACTACTCTCTTCTCATTTTCTAACTCCTCATCTTTTCTACTCTTTAGGATGACGGACGCGAAGATCAAGTACACCCAACCGGATGAAGGCACACCTTTTGGATTTCACTTGAAGGAAGTTACCCAGTACCTGAACATTGGATTACCAAGCTTCACCGGGACTTTCAACGCCACTCTTGCACGAAGAGGAGCTGGAAGATTCATGCTCACGTTCGGGAAGGACATTCGCCCCAATCACCAAGCCTATAGATAGTGTTTTCGATTGCACCAACTTGGAGTGCAGGAAAGAGCATGGCAGCTCACATCACCATGGGACGCATTGGAGAAGTTTATCAAGAAGACCTCAAGGACACCACCTACCAGATTTGCGGACGCCGAGATGACAAATGGGACATTGTCAGCACCAAGAAGGATAGATCCATTGCAGCGTTCATCCAGGAGTTAAATCAGCACATTCGACGCCAGGCGAACCAAATGTCTGGCGACATGTTGGAGTTGCGAAGACAAAGGGAAGGATCATCGAGCGGAAGAAGAACTAAAGACTACACGCAAGGACTACATGGACGAGATCGTAGCTCTGGCAAGACACAATAACGATCTTAAGTACGAGATCGAAGAGCTCAAGAAGAAGTTGGCACTCAGGAATGAAGACCAGTATGTTAATCACCCAAGCAACTACATCAACATCGACGACACCGATTCGGATCCAAGTGAACCCTACTTTGAAGACGAAGCTGGAGCAGACATCATGGAGTCTTCCACCGGTTCAAATTAGTAGAAGTCCCCCACATATTAGTAGCATTTCCCTCCATGTAAACACTATAGTACACGCACTTTTGCGATAGTTAGATCGTTGTAAGCCCTTGTTTGATTGAATGAAGTGATTTTGTGTGCATTTGCTCATGTGCATTTGGGTAGTGATTCCCCTTAGACCTCATTCTTTTTTAAAATTCTCTTCTTTTCTAAACCCATCAGATGCCCGCAAAGGATTTGGCGGAAATCAAGAAGCAGATTAAGGAACTACTGGATAAAGGTTTTATTCGCCCAAGTTCTTCACCTTGGGGATCACCCGTTTTGTTAGTGGAGAAGAAGGATGGATCTTTGAGAATGGTTGTTGATTATCGTGGATTGAATGAAGTAACCATCAAAAACAAGTACCCACTACCTATGATAAATGATCTGTTTGATCGCTTGCAAGGAGCCAAAGTGTTTTTCCAAGTCAACTTGCGATCAGGGTACCATCAGTTGAAGATTCGGGAGCAGGACATACCCAAGACAGCATTTACCACGAGATATGGACTGTACGAGTATACCGTTATGTCATTTGGACTGACTAACGCGCCGGCTTATTTCATGAACCTGATGAACAAAGTGTTTATGGAGTTTTTGGATAAGTTAAATCGTGGTGTTCATTGATGACATTTTGATTTTCTCGAAGAATGAAGAGGAACACAAGGAGCATTGCGATTGGTTTTGGAGAAACTGAGGGAACACCAGTTGTATGCCAAATTCAGCAAATGTGAGTTTTGGTTAAAGGAAGTTGGATTTCTCGGACATGTTATATCCGGAGAAGGGATAGCAGTTGACCCCACAAAGGTTGAGACCGTAACCAAATGGGAAGCACCAACGACAGTTGGAGAGATTCGGAGTTTCCTTGGACTCGCAGGATACTACCGAAGATTCATTGAGAATTTCTCAAGGATTGCTAAGCCTATGACAGAATTGTTGAAGAAGGAAAACAAATTCATATGGACTGAGGACTGTGAGGCAAGTTTTCAGGAGTTGAAGAAAAGATTGGTTACCTCACCAGTTTTGATATTGCGAGTTCAGACCAAGGATTATGAGGTGTATTGCGGCGCTTCACGTCGAGGACTTGGAGCGATGCTTATGCAGGAAGGAAGAGTTGTTTCGTATGCTTCACGACAACTTAAGCCCCATGAGTAGAATTATGCCACTCATGATTTGGAGTTAGCAGCCGTTGTGCATGCCCTGAAGACGTGGAGACATTTTCTCATTGGAAATCATTGTGAAGTGTACACGGATCACAAGAGTTTGAAGTACATCTTCACACAGAAGGAATTGAATCTCAGACAAAGGAGATGGTTAGAACTTATCAAGGATTTTGATATGAGATTGCACTATCACCCCGGAAAGGCTAATGTCATAGCAGACGCATTGAGCCGCAAGAGCCATGTCAATACCCTAATGATGGGAGGAATACCCAATGAGTTAGCCGAGGACCTTCGAGAGCTATGTTTGGAAATAGTTCCGAGAGGCTATGTAGCAGCATTGGAAATTCAGTCGACACTAATGGACAAAATCAGAGAAGCCAAAAGGCAGATAAGGAAGTTGCCTCTATAAAGGAGAAAATGAGCAAAGGAAAAGCTAAAGGATTTCGTGAGGATGAGCACGATACCCTATGGTTTGAAGACCGTGTTTATGTGCCCAATGACCCAGAGATCAGAAAGTTGATTTTACAAGAAGCCCATGATTCACCCTATTCGATTCACCCAGGAAATACCAAGATGTATTTGGATTTGAAGAATATTTTCTGGTGGACCGGAATGAAGAAGGATATTGCGGAGTATGTAGCAGTTTGCGACGTATGTCAGAAAGTAAAGGCAGAACATCAGAAGCCAGCAGGATTGTTACAACCGTTGCCGATACCCGAGTGGAAGTGGGATAAACTAGGCATGGATTTCATCACAGGTTTGCCAAAGACCCGTTCAGGATATGACTCGATTTGGGTTATAGTCGACCGTTTAACAAAGGTAGCTCATTTCATTCCAGTCAAGACTACCTATAGCGATTGCTAAGTTGGCAAAGATATACATGACCAGAATTGTGTGCTTACGGAGTTCCAAGGAGCATCGTGTCGAGATAGAGGAACCCGGTTTACCTCGAAATTTTGGAACGGTTGCACGAAACATTGGGAACCCGATGGAATTCAAGATGCCTTTCCACCTGAGACCGATGGGCGGTGAGAGAGTCAATCAGATTTTGGAGGACATCTTTGAGAGCTTGTGCCCTAGATTATGGATCTAGCTGGGATGATAATTTGCCATATGCAGAATTTTCCTACAACAACAGTTACCAAACCAGCTTGAAGATGGCACCTTTCGAGGCTCTGTATGGAAGAAGGTGCAGGACACCGTTGTTATGGAATGGCGGAGATCGTCGATTGTTTGGACCAGATTTGATTAAGGAATGCGAGCGAAAGTTAAGTTGATTCGAGACAGGCTCAAGGTAGCCCAGTCCAGACGGAAGAGCTATGCCGATTCAAAGCGCCAGCGATTGAGTATGAAGTTGGAGGCAGTATATCTCGAGTATCCCGCTTGAGGAGTTAAGCGTTTTGGAGTTAAAGGAAAGTTAGCACCCGTTTAGTTGGACCGTATAAGATTTTTGCAACGCATGGGAGAATTTGCTTATAAGTTGGAATTGCGGAAGGACTGTCAGGAGTTCATGATGTATTCCATGTTTCTCAGTTGAAGAAATGTCACCCAGAGATAGCAGAGGTACCGTTAAGAGACACAGTGCCACTGGAAGCAATTCAGTTGAAGGATGACTTGACATACGAGGAAAAACCGGTTAAGATTCTTGATTATGCCAGCAGAGTTACCCTTGACAAGGTTATCAAGTTTTGCAAAGTTCAATTGGAGCCACCACACTTTGAGGATGAAGCCACACAGGAAAGAGAGGAAGTTTTGCTCAAGGACCACCCTCACCAATTTTCTAGCCAACCCGAATCTCGAGGGCGAGATTCATATTAAGGGGGTAGGTTTGTAACATCCCAAATTTTAATTTGGAATGTTATACATTAGGTCATCATGCATATCATATTTTTCTCGCATTTTCCGATCCTAGAAAATTTCACGCAACTCAAGGACCCTCGGAGAGAGTTGGAAGTTTCATTATTTTCATATTTGGGATTTCTCAAATTTTGAAAATAGGATCATTTGGATTTATTTAAATTATTTTCATAAAAGTTTTTCCTATAAAAATATTAAGAGAGGGAATAATATGACTTTCCCAACATTTAGGAAAAATGAAGATATTATAAATAAATCAAAATTTGGTTTTGGAAGATTTATTTTGCTTAGGCAAAAATGAGCATTTTAAAAAAATATGCATGTTTGCCGTTTTTAAAGTTCATTTTGTTCGACTCATTTTTAGGAGTCGGGGAAAATTTGTTTTATTAAAATCGGAGTTCATTTGGTATTTTTCTAATTCGTTTGGTTAAATTTAAAAAACATCGCCCCACAGGCCAAGGCCCAGCCAACCGGCCAGCTGACCCGGCCCAGCCCGCCGCCTCCTCCTCTCCCTCGCCGCGCCGCCCGCGCCGAGTCCCGCCGCCACGCCGGGACCCGCCGCCCGAGTCCGACTCCACCCCGCCACCTGCCCCTTCCCCAAGCCGGGCGAACCCCCTCTTAAATCTGGCGCCCCCCCCCTCTCTCACCCTTGGAACCGCCCCAACCGAACCCCGCCCGCCCGTGGGCGCTTGCGCCGCCGTTCCCGCCGCCCGGAACCCGCCGCCCTCGCCCGCCCCTCCCGACCCCGCCGACCCCTCGCCCGCCGCCCGGAGCCCCGCCGGCGATCACCGGAGGTAGCCGCCCGCCCGATCCGGTTTTCCCTAAAAAACCGATCCGGTTTTTTTTTTAAAAAGAGATGTTCGGTTTTTTTTTAAAACCTAGATTGGTTTTATTTTTTTCGGTTTTCTTATTTAACGAACGTTCACCGAACCGTTCGTTTCAATGAACGTGTTCGTTGGATTAGTTCCGTTAACGAACGTCCGTTATTTAATCCGTTCATCGTTTTCTTTTAATCGGATTTAATCCGTTATTTTTCTGATTCGATTTCCGATCCGATTTTCAAATCTGTTTTACTTCTTGCTCGTTTGTCGGAATCAGGTGATTCAAGCGCCTGGAGTTTCGTTACGAAACCGCCGTTCCGATTAACCTACTTTCACAGAGTTTTGCTACTATGAAATTTTGACCTAGTTTCAGATTTTTAAACCGAGTCGTTCTCTCTCGAGTTCCGACTTTCGATGCTTTATTTGATTCGATTCTTTTGCAACCAGGGTTCTTAAGTTGAACTCTCTGGTTAGATCTTTTATTCGAGATTTACCTGTGCATTAGATGAGTACTTATTGTATGCTTGTTGTTTGTCTGCGTTAGATCACCCGGTGCGCCGCTTGTTACTTCGAATCTCTAGGTCTCGCGGATCATCAGCAAGGCAAGTAACACTTGATCATACCTTTTCTACTACCCAGTTTTATGCATTAGATCAAACCCTCAAACACTTGCATGTTTAGGATCTAATTAAATTGTGGGTTGGGAAGTAGATTGAGGTAGTACCTATTACCTGTTTTACTTATGAAACCTTGGGAGTCACTTCTCGTTTGCTTATTATGCCATGCTATGCTAGTAGGCGTGGATTGGGTGAGTGAATATCCATGACAGATGTGAGATTGTTAATTAATGGTTTATCTAAGGTGGCAACCTAAACACACATCTGGGTGGATTGAGGCACTGGTTTCTATCGAGGACTTGCTGTATTTCTTGAGACCGCCACCCGTGCTCTAAGGGATCATAAGATTATTCAAGCTGGAAACTTCCGTGTGCAGCCACAAGCCAATTATGGGCTCTGGCGTAGTTGACTAAGTTGTGCGAACTCTTACGGGTAGGCTAGGCGATGTAGGGGATGTAGGTTGGTACGGTCTACCCACATGTAAGGTGCTAAGCGCTTACGAAAGACTATGTCTCGGTCATCCGTTTCTCAAACACCATGTAGTCACGAGAACCAAGCGGAGGCGATCGAGTCTTGTGGGGAAAAGTGCGCAAACCTCTGCAGAGTGTATAAACTAATCATGATTAGCCGTGTCCCCGGTTATGGACGTTTTGAGTATCTAGTAATTGAATATCATGTGAATCTCAACATGTTACTACTAATAAATGTATTGGGTTTTGATGAGTACTTTTTAATTGAGATTGAGGATGCTGTCAACCATTCTCAATGTTTAACAACCACCATGATAGTTAAATAAAATTATTCCTTTGATGTAGGGAAAAACTAGCTTTATGCAAAATGTAACCGTAGAGCCTTACCACCAGCCAAATATGCATGTAGTATAGGCTTATTCCTTCATTGCTCTTTATGTGTTACATTGCCAAAGATATTCCATGTCTTGACCCGTTTTCGGGCTGCAACTTTCACGTTGCAGACTTTTCGAATGACAGTAAGGTGTTAGGTCGTGGTTCTATACTCGGTGATGCCGATGGAGTTGATGGACTCACTTATCTTCCAAGCCTTCATTGTTATTGTTAGATGGCCTTAAGCCATATTATTGTAATAGGTTCCCTTGTGGACAACGATGTAATAAGTGTGTGATTGCTACTCTGCTATAAATCCTTGAATCTTGTGTGGTGTCGACATTCTTGATCCAGGGATGACACTGAGCACAGAGACTTGATCCATTCGGGTCTGGTCGCTACATGATAGGCCTAAAACCCTCGCTGCTGCTAGGCTTTTACCTAGTAGTGCACACTCATTACTGCGAGGGCAAATAAGAAAATTTGTCACATAAAATTAAAACCAATAAAGATAGTGCACTCTGTGCAACTGCTTATGTTCTATTGTGCAACTGCTTATGTTTTACTGTGCAACTGCTTATGTGCCACTGTGCAACTGCTTATGTGCCAGTGTGCAACTACTTATGTGCCACTCTGCAATTGGCTAGATAATCCATTAGAAACTCATAAAAATGATAAACATATTGCAGACTAGTACTGTGTCTTAAAAAACTAAAGATTGCACATGTAGAAAAATTTAAAAACTGCAAAATGATGGTAAGAAATTGAGAAGAATGCCATGCTTATTGTCTTAGTTGACGAGCTGCTTCGGTACGTCAATGTCAATAATCTGGAAGTGCTCGATGCTGAACTTTGGGTAATGCTTCCTCCATAGTGGCGTCTTGCTTGTGATGGTAGAGGCGGTGGTCACCAGCTCAATGTTGTCCGGCGTCTGTTTGAGTCAAAAAAGAACTTGAGCGTCCGTCCCTCAAGTTGACATTGAAGACCCAATAATGCCTCCCTCCCTCCTTATCGGTTACATCAGCACACTCGAGCACTGGCAGCATGACCTGCAAGCGTGAATGATTTCAGACACAGGTACAGGCTGTAGCTAAGAAAAACAGTAAAAGACTTGGTGAAGTTAAAAACAGGTTGCAACAAGTATGTGCCAACTAACAGATGTGTCATGTGCAACTGAACATGCGGTGGGTGCCAACTAAAAGAGATGGATCATGTGGGCACAACACTCACCAAGTCTTTCTTGTCGAGACGGTTCTTGTAATCAAACTTCTTGTTTATCTCATTCACATTGTAGATCCCTTGCTATAAATTCATCTGCAGAGATTATAAAGCATGCCTCAAACTCCTTAGTAGATGAAAGGCCTCCCTCGATTGGTCAACAAAAAAGTGCTACAGAACAAAGATGAGGGTAAAGAAGGTTTCCGAAAAACTTACAGAAAACTTCAGTGGCATAACAAGCTTCTTTGACCCTTCTGGTAAGTTATCCATGATGTGTATGATTCCAGTCTCAATAACAATTTTTGACAGCCATTGAATCGGCTTCATCGAATCGACTAACTCCTTTAAAGAAATGTAGAAAGCACCAAACTTGATTATCTTAGGGCTGAATTTTTTTGAAAGCAATAAAAAGACAAGTTAGCTCGAAGGGTCACAACAGCAAAAAAAATGTGCATGAAATTGAAAACAGAACAGTGTGCAACTAAAAGCCCTGTTCTGTGCAACATGCTATGCTTTCTGTGCAACATGCTATGCTTTCTGTGCAACTAAGTGGCTGGTCCTGTGCAACTGAAAAAGATATGTATGTAGGCTGTGGGGAGTTAGTTTACCTGGTAGCTTCATCATTTGCTCCTTCGTGATGCCTGACCCAATACAAGAGGCCAGCGTAAAGCTTGTTCACTGCCTCATTGGAGCTGAAAGTCTTCTTCTTGTTGTAGTCAATGAATGGAGACCTTTGAGATGCTGCGGGCATTATTACCCTCCTCTGTCTTCGTGCAATAGGTGGTCCCGATGAACGGCTTGTGCCAACTTCTGGTTCTGCGCATATCGGGGTGTGGCAATTCTCTGGTGATCCAACATCTAGCTCTTGAGCTATTGCCTTGCCAGCATTAGCAGCAACGCATCCTTCATTCACAGCTATTGGGTCCAACTCACACTCATCAATACAAATCACACCGGCTTCCGTTGTTTCTGCTGCTAGAGCAGGTGCATCACCATCTATGCAGAGGTCAAAAGATGGTGCATCGCAGAACCCGTCACCATGATAAGACTTTGATCTTCGTATGGGTTCAAGGATCAGGGCATCTCCTTGCGGCACAAACACGGGTGCATCGTTCACTGACTTGGTTCGGAATAGTGTTGTAGTTGACGGCCTTGGAGGCTTGCACCTACTTATAATGTTGAACACCTCCTCTTATGTTAATGGTTGTTGAAAGTCAGCTCTTGGTGATGCAGGCTTGCTTGGCTGCTGTGTGCTAGCTCTTGGGGACGACACTTTGGTAGTAGGATCACCTCCTTTTGTGTTTGGCATTGAAGCATCTCTATGAGTAGGCACCTTGGGGCTTGCAGTTGAGTGGTGCCTTCCTGAGCAGCTGTGGTGGTTTTGACTGTTACCACGCTGCTAACTGACACATCAGTTGGCACACTGGTATATATAGTTGGCATCTTTCCAGTCTGAGTTGGCAGCAACCTAGCAGAACTTGGCACCCCTGCATCAATGGCTGCGGCACGCAATTCTCTCTCGTCTTTGAACCCCAAACCTTTTGTGACATGTTCCCCCTTTGTGCCCCTAGCAAACTTGGCAATCTTTTGCTGCTTAGGTGGTTTTGGTGGGACTGTTGAAAGGGGAGTCTTCCCCTTGATCTGTTGAACTCCTGTGATGGTGGTTGGCTCTCTGCTCACTACAGTTGGCATATCAGTTTGAAGCACAGCTTCCTTGACCATATTTACTTCAGCATCTGCACTCACCATCTTCTCCTTGGTTTGAGGCAACTGCAGATTCTTCTTCATTGAAGCGCTACGCAACCACGGACCACGTGAGGGTTTGCCATGGATGCTGCCTTGCTCTTGCTGGAGCTTAGGTCTAGAAGCTGCTTCAAATATTCCTTGTATTTTTCCTTTGAATGAACCCAGTCAAGACCCTTTCCTGCTTCCTACATGTCAATTTGATTCTTTTCAGCATCACTTGATAAGAACAGGCTCTTGTCAATGGCAAAGTTGATCTTCTCACACATATCTTGGTCGCTAAAATCTGGCACGGGAAAGGTGGTTGACAAAGCTGGCTTCAAGTTGCAGAGCTTGAACATATCAATGCTGCCCTGAGACTCTGCTTCGTCATTTTTCTTTGACTTCGGCAAATCCTTGTCTTTCCTGCAAGTTTTGTCAATCAACATCTGTAGTGTGCTCCTGCTACTCAATGAATTCTTGCTGCTTTGGCGGGGTGGCGAAGTGCTAGTCCTCTGGATGTGTTGCCGCCTGTACCACCAGAACCAGGGGCGTTGTCATCATCATCATCATCATTGCTGTCGCTGCCTCCATTGGATCCCCCTTTATCATCACCATAACCATCCTCGTCTTCTTCATCGTCGTCTTCTTCCCTCTCACTGCCATCAACTGCTGCGCCTTTGTCTTCTCCCCTCTCACTGCCATCAACTGCTGCACCTTTGTCCCCGTCCCCCTCTTTGGCCTCACCTTCTTCTTCCTCCTCCTCTGCCTCACTATCTTCTTCCTTGTCCTCCTCCTCTCCTTTGTTCTCTTCTTTTTTGTCCTCCTCCTCTTCCTCCTCCTCTTCCTCCTCCTCCTCCTCTTCCTCCTCCTCCTCCTCTGCATCTTCTTCATTCTCATCCTCCTCCTTGTCCTCCTCCTCTGATTCATCCGCATCTGTGTCCTCGTCATCGTCAACGTCTATCGCTGCTTCCATTTCCTCATCTTCTTCTGACTCATCCTCAACAAACTCTTCTTCTTCTTCTTGTATAGTTGACCCCCGTCTCTTTCTTTTTGGAGCACGACGTGACGGCGCGGTTCGCATTGATGGCTGTTGTACGTAAGGATTAATATCCGGTTCCTCGTCATCGATCTTGGCAACTGCTTCAATGAAGGTGCCAACCTGTTCAATTACAGCCTTGCACAGGTCATTGACCACTTTCGCAATCTTTGCCTTTTTCTGCATCAACACAAAAAAAGATTCAGTACTGATTCAGTTAGAATTTTTTTTAAAGTAAAATGTCTATAACTGACCATCATGTGATAAGCAAAAACCGACTAACACACACTTTCTGGACAAACTAAAAACATGATTCTAGCCAACTACACATGCACTGTGGCACAAACTAAAAAACATGCATTCTGCGAACTTGATGTCAATGGTTGCAAACGAACACTTTGACTGTCCAAAGAACATGTGAAACTACATAAGCTTATATGTGCAACTGAACATACATCCTAGCCAACTGAATCCTGTATTCTCGCAACTACAAAAGTTATACATGTGCAACTGAACATACATCCCAGCCAAAAGAAAATGTTGGTAAGTGGTACAAATTTCTGTATGCAAAACACTAGCCTGCGGATTGTAGGTTATTGGTAACTTGGATGCCAGGAATGCTTCAACTTGCAAAATTCCACCAAACAGTGGTGTCTGCTCCGTGCCTCTATACTCCTCTTTAAGCTGGTGTAAAAAAAGAGAAAAAAGAAAAGAACAAGGTTATCAAAATAGATTTGTGTGTTGAACGAAACCAAACATTATAACATGTGCAACTACAACAAGATACTGGGGTAGACAATTCGACTATACATATATGCAACTGAACAAAGACACAAAAACTATGCAACCCACATGGCACCTAAATAAAAGTTTCTACCAACTGATGCCACTCATCTGTGCAACAAGATTAGTAAAACTGTGCAACTTAAAAAAGATGGTGTGCCAATTTAAAATGAACATGTGTGCAGATGCCAAACTTAAAGCTACAAGCTGTGCAACTACATGCATTGTTGTGCCAACTGATGACAGTTTTTGTTCAATTTCCAAAAAAGTGACCAGACATCAAAAGAACATAAAAAGAAGACATTGTTGGAAAAAAACAAAGAGATCTCACTTGTAATTTGCCGAACACACCAGGAGAGATAGTATCCTTCTTGATCACCTTGGCAATTAGAGTACTATCCCATGCATTCGATCGTATCGCGGAGTTGCTTACTGGGATGTCATGTACGAGCGCATCAAGGTACAGTATCTGCACCAGACCCAACAAAAGAAAAGCAAAGTTCAGTTATTGTTATGAGTATTTCAGCAAACTATAACTGCATAGAAGAACAAGAACAGATGGAAGTGGTCTAACCATCAAGTGATACAAGCAGCAGCAGACAGTTTGCTTCTCCTGGTCCATGTTCCGGAAAGCTTCATTAATGTGTTCAACTACAAAGAGGCAGATGTTTGTGTTCTTGAGCATTTGATGATCTAGCACAAGTCCGTAACACTTTGGGATGAGCTTCAAGGCCGTGGTTGGTGCTAGAAAAGTGCTGAAGGCAACCGCAAGCCAGGCCATAAAGAATGTGTCATCCGTTCTTCCAGCCATATCCTGAATCATCTTGAGCCATGTAGTGATCTGGGGATGAGAATTTCCAGTTATGTTGAAAGCCTGTCTGAATCTCCTAGTGGCATCCTTGTCAACTAAATATCTGACTTTTTGACCCCTGTTTGGGAGATCAAATACCCTCTGAACACTGTCAGCATCGACACGGATCCTTCCCCTTCCTGGGAAAACCATTTCAGAGGTCTGTGGCTGGTAGGACTGCACCAGGAACTTAGTGAGGTCTGCTGGAAGTGTGTCTGATAAGTTCAAATGCCCCCGAACAACCTTGAAACTAGCTCTGACACTACTAGGAAAAGGCATGCTAGTGGCGCACCAGTTTTGCCTTGTAATGGCGCACCACTGGTGCGCCACTAGCATCACGCCATTAGAATTTTTTTTCTAATGGCGCACCACCTGTGCGCCATTAGAATATGGTGTTCTAATGGCGCACCACGTAGTGCGCCATTAGTATTGCCTACAGTGCGCCACTATTATCTGCTATACTAATAGCGCACCACATGGTAGTGTGCCATTAGTAACATTTTTTTAATTTTTTCAACACACACACACACACACACACACACACATATATATATATATACACAACAAGAATCCATATAACAATCATATCCAACACACAAGTTTCATCATATATACATACATAGCCAACACATAGTTCCATCGTTACATATTACAAAAGTTTCACATTGTTCATTCAACACCGTTATCCATCAATTCAAAAAAGTTTCACATTGATACAAAATAAAAACACAAATGGAAAAGAAGCACTCCATCCATGCAAGCTTCCGTGAATTAAATCAAATATGCAAAATGATAAACAAGAAGTTAGAAGAAGAAGAAGAAGAAGAAGAAGAAGAAGAAGACTAGAAGAATACTAGAAGAAGAATAAGAAGAATGAGAAGAAGACTATAAGCTTATTATGTAAACTTGATCATTTTGTGCTAACATAAGTAATTTTGGAGCTAACCTATATGAAACTAAGCATATAAGCTCTAAGTTAGCATATTAGAGCCAACTTAGGTAAAATGAAGCTAACCTATGTCATTTTGGAAAAGAAGAAGAATAAGAAGAAGACTATAAGCTTATTATGTAAACTTGATCATTTTGTGCTAACATAAGTAATTTTGGAGCTAACCTATAGGACACTAAGCATATAAGCTCTAAGTTAGCATATTAGAGCCAACTTAGGTAAAATGAAGCTAACCTATGTCATTTTGGAAAAGAAGAAGAATAAGAAGAAGACTATAAGCTTATTATGTAAACTTGATCATTTTGTGCTAACATAAGTTATTTTGGAGCTAACCTATAGGAAACTAAGCATATAAGCTCTAAGTTAGCATATTAGAGCCAACTTAGGTAAAATGAAGCTAACCTATAGGAAACTAAGCATATTAGAGATAACATAGGTAACTAAGTATATATATATATATATATCATTTTGGAGATCTAACATACCTGACATAGTTCAGTTCTCATTGTTCTTCTTCTCCTTCCTCAGCCTGATGCGCCAAGAGCGGCGAGGCGGTGGAGGCAGTGGGATGTAGTCTTCTACCACAATTGGCGTGCTCATGTCGCCCAACTGTGGGATCGCCGGCGCCACCACCGCTGCATGGTCATTGTCAGGCACCACCACCATCGCGAGGCCACCTTCAGGCAGGACGGGCACGACCATCGCTAAGTCATCCTCAGCCACCTCCATCTCTTGCCCATGGTCAGCCACCACCACCATCTACTGCCCATGGTCAGCCACCACCATCTCTTGCCCTTGGTCAGCCACCACCAGCGCTAGGTCATCCTCAGCCTGATGCCCATTGTCATCCTGCAGCTCCTCATCCCCACTTGCTCCTCTTCTCCCGCACTCCAGTCCGGATCATCCTTCTTGTTGTCTTTCTTTGCTGCCGAGAATCGCTCCTGCGATCGCTAAAGCCAGAATCATTGTTGCTTTTGCTACAGCCATAGTCGCTGCTACTTTGGCTGTAGCCGATGTCATTCTTGCTGCTCCCATTACTGTCCAAATGCAACAATGACCGTTAACAATCAATGTGAGACAAAGCCAAATGTAGAGGAATAAGAAGAGGCGAACGTCTTGGCATCATCATCGTCGGCGTGGCGCATCGATTTATAGTCGTGTTGAACACCTTCACGATGAGCATGGTGGCGTCGTCGTCGTACTGAAGAGAAGGAAGTACCAAGCCGCAGGTCGTGAGCGCGGAAGAACTTCTCCCACCCACGATACAAGTACATGTGGCCCTCCTTGATCACCAACTCCACATCCCACAGCCTGTGTAACCCATTTGTCGGCGTGTCACATGACTTCACATTATTTGGCGAGAACTTCACCCGCATGTTCATAAAACTGTCGGGCAGCCTCTGCAGTTTGGGACAATGAGTGATGTAGCCAAACAACATATATCATAATGAGATGGGTGAAGGGAGATCTCTCATTTTATATACCTGCGTCATGGATGATACTGAAGTCCCAAGTATGATCTTGAAGAACTCGAAGCATCCAACTCAAATGCAAGATTGTGGCAGAGCGGCGGTGGCTGCTTCCCCATCTCTCGATAAGCAGCAGAAGAGACCAATTAGTACCCTTACAACAGATCATAAAACATGCATGATAACAGGCTGTCTTGAAAGTCCAATTGTCTTTGGACTATAAATTAGGGTAACAATGACACAGAAGATGGGAGCACCTAGTACACATTAGCAAAACAAAAAGGTACCACGCTTAAAAGGAAAGACCACTTGGCTCTATTGCCACCTATGGTTTAATGCAGCAAGAATGGCGGGGCAGTTGATCCTACTTAATTAAGTACTAAGATACCCCGGCCCATGCATTAGTCATAAAGTCGCCATATGTCCTATTTTAGCAAAGTCATGCTAAAATTCACGGAAAATTTCAGCATGAACTTTGCTGAAAATAGGACATATGGAGTACCAATTCTTGAACGGAAGTTAATCGACATTCCGGCAAACTAAAGGGCCTCTCGGGGTACCTGCAAAATCATTATCCCCGCTTAATGAAGTCGCCAATGGGTCATTTCAGAAGATCACAAGTAGCATCATCACAAGTACAACATCATCTATAGCTTTATAGAGTATATAACCACAATTACTAAAACCCATCAAAATAGTATTGTGTCAAGTTCAGTTTGAAAATTCAGTTACTGCTTGAGTGATTTGACACCAAAAATTACTCCCAAAAATTACAATGACTGTATATTGACTGCATATGCTTGTTTTGATTGTAACTTGGTGAAGTAGTCACTACTGTACTACTAGTGTGCAGCGATTGGGGAGAAGAGCTCATCGATTAGATTGTAACTTGGTGCACTTGCATTCAGTCACCACCACCAAATCCTAATGCAGCTGTGGTTCCAAAATCCTAGTGCACTTGCACTTGGTGCACTTGGAGAACATGATTGGGCATTCTGAAACATAATTGCTCTAGTGCAGCTGTGGTTCCAATTGAGGTGTGCCCTATGGTCTTATACATAAGCCAAACAAACTAATTAGGGTTCAGCAGCAAGCAGCTGCACAACTGCATCACTCCCTGTCTCCCTCCCTTCAGATACAACGGCTCAAAAGTCAAGTAAACTGAAGATTAATCTAACAAGCCTGACAGTAGCTAACTGTACCTAACTGAATTTTTTATGACAACTAACGGATGCTAACTATACCTAACTGATGCTAATGTCACAAATATGATATTTTTATGATAAAATACATCATTATCAGGGCACATTATGGCCATTTTCTTACATTATGCTAACTATACCTAACTGAATTTTTTGATAGTAGCTAACTGTATTTAGTAATTTTTACGTAATGATCTTGCCCCTATTTGAAGGACAAGCAAATAGATACCTAAAATCCACTAGTGCTTCCTCTAAAAAAGCCTAACTGAATTTTTTTGTAACTGTACCTAACAAAATTTTTCTGTAACAGTCTTGCCCCTATTTTTCTGTAAAAAAGCCTAAAATCCACTAGTATTGCCTCTAAAAAAGCCTTAAAAGTCCACTATTATTGACAATCAAAATATGATCTGAACTGTAAGGAGTTAACTGAAATTCACTAGTATTGCCTCTAAAAAGCCTAAAGTCCACTGTTATCTACTTTAGGCACAATCATACACAATTGACTGTCTTTGTAACAATTGTACTCCATCAAAATGTTGAAATTTTGACATTCGGAGGGTCACTGCGTGGTGGTACCCTACTGCAGTGATCGTTGAGCTCGCGGTGTGGTGATCTCGCCGGAGATGGACGGGCCCTGCACAGCAGTCGAGACTCAGAGCAGAGGTTGAGGGCAAGAGGAAGAAGAAGAAGAAGAAGAAGAAGGAAGTGGAGGGGAGGGGCTCACTGCGGTCGAGGCGTGCAGGCGCCCGGCCCGGCCGCCTTGGACCTGGAGGAAGCCGCGGTCGTGCCGGATCCCTAGGGCTCGGGGCCGGCACAAGACCATGCCGCAGCAGAGTAGAGCAGCGCGTGGATGGCGGCGTCGCGTGGCCTGGCTGAGCTGAGGTAGAGGCGGTCATCGTCTCCTCCTCCTCGTCGTCCTCCTTCTGGTCCTCCTCCTCGGCTCGGGCGTGGGCGGCGGCGGGCGCGGGAGCTGCAGTGGTGGGGGCGTGGGGGCGGCGCGGGGAGCTGCAGTGGTGGGGCGCGGAGGCGGGGGTGGAGTCCGGCGGGGGTCGGGGTGGCGGCGGCGGGGGTCGATCGAGGTAGCGGGTGGATCTGGCAAGGGATAGCTAGGGACGAAGGGATTTGGCGAGGGAGAGGGTGGAATTAGCTTGGGGGGGGGGAGATTACTAATGGCACACCCCGCAGCGGTGCGCCATTAGTATGTTTTTTTATTACAGTTCGAGCCCTCAGGTTATATTCCACCTAACCCAATCTACATCAGAACCCGCCCACTAGCCCGATTGGTCAGCATGCAGCACCCACACTAGGAGGTCCTGGGTTCGATTCCCAGACTCCCCAATTTTTATTTTTATGCATTTAAAATGCTGTTTGATATTTATTTGTATTTAAATGTCTTCAAACTTGTTTAAATCATAACAGTAATATTTTTTATAAAAACAGTAATAATTTTAAAAATATATGTTCAAAATTGTTCTTTGAAAATATTTGTGAATATGAAAAAGGTGGAGTGGAGGGTGCGGTGGGTCATCGGCGACGGTGGAGTGGGGGAGGGTGCGGGCCGGGGGTCGGCGGCGGCCGGTGGAGCGGGAGAGGGTGCGGTTGGTCGGCGGCGGCGGTGGAGTGGGGAGGTGCGGGCCGGGGTCAGCGCGTCGGCCGGTGGAGCGGGGAGGTGCGGTGGGTCGTCGGCTGACGGTGGAGTGGGGACCGGATCTGGTGAGGTGGGATAGCGATCGAGATGGAGGGGGTCGAGATCGAGTGTCCATGAAATTTAAAAACATTCATGAGTTCAAAAAGTGCCCATGAAATACAATCGAGAAATGAAGACTACGATTTAAATACAATCGATCTTAGCTAGCTATCTGTTCACAATCTTCTTGCCCTTCTTTTTCGCAAAATGGAGTTCTTCCGTGGAGCAGACGTCCTTTAGGTAGGGTGGTCCTGCTTCTTCTTGTGGTGTATGTTGCTACTTCATCGTCGTCGTCATGTTCGATCTTCGGGTCGCCATACTTGTCGAAGTCTTGCTCATTGGCTACTCCATCCATTCCGATGATCTTCCTTTTGCCTCTCCTCACGACAACACGACTGGGCTTTGACGGGTCGGTAATGAAGAAGCATTGGTCTACTTGGGAAGCCAGTACCCATGGCTCATTTTTAGCGGTGACGTTTGCGCCCGCGGTCTTGGATTTGGCTTCGGGTATAACCATGGTGGTGAAATACCGGTCTTCTTTTAGGACGCTCTTGGCCATCTGACACGGAACATCGGGACCTTCTCTCCAGTGTAGCTTAGCTCCCAGATCTCCTCGATCCTTCAGTAGTATCTGTCCTTGTCGTTACCGGTGTAGGATTCCATCGTTACCCCGGAGTTCTGATAACCATCGCTCTTCATGTCCTTGTCCTCGGTGTAGAATGTGTAGCCGTTGATATCGTACGCCTCATAGGTCATTAGGTTGTGCTCGGCGCCCTGTGACAAGGCGAATATGAGTTGTTCTTCCGCAGAAGAATCCTCATGTAAAGGGTACGACAGAAGCTTCTGCTTGAACAAACGCATGAAACATGAGTTATTCTCTTTGATTATATCTCCATCCGTCCTCTTTTGGCCTCGGTCATTGTACGTCTTCTCAATAAAGGTTTTGTGCTCTACCACCCAAGGATAGACCACGTCTATGTGTTGTAGCGCGACTAGGTTTGCTCTTTCAAAGTCGGCGAATCGACCCTCGAAGTCGACATGCATTTCGCGGCGACCCTCACGGTGACCCCATCCAGCGAGCCTGCCGAGGTGCCTGTTGACGGGCAGACCAACGGGGTCCTCGATGACTAGATAATTCGTGTGCGATGGGAGATGCACCCTTCGATTGAAAAGCCCTGGCTATGCTTCCCTACGGGCGTGACATGTTGCGAACGTATCCTTTGATGACACCATTCATCCTTTCGAGCGGCATCATGCTGTGCGAGGAACGTCGGCCCGAGTTGGATGATATCCTCCACGATATGGACCAGCAGATGCACCATAACGTCGAAGAATGCGGGCGGGAAGTACATCTCAAGCTCGCATAGTATCGCCACGATCTCTTCCTGTAGCCTTCTGAGTTGCCTCACGCCAACCGACTTCCAAGAGATGATGTCGAAAAAGTTGCATAGGCCAAATAGCGTTTCACGGACGTGCGCGTCCATGATCCCACGGATTGCAACTGGAAGTATCTGCGTCATCAACACGTGACAGTCGTGAGACTTCATCCCGCTGAACTTCTGCTTCGCTGGGTCTAGGTATCTGCTTATCTTTCCCGCGTAACCGTAAGGAAGTTTTACTCCTACGAGGCAGGTGAAAAACTGCTCGATCTCCTCTTGACTTAGAGTGAAGAACGCGGGAGGGTAGTCATTTCCGACCTTCTTGGCCTTTTTGCCTTTGCGACGACTTTCCGTGTCCTGCTTCGCCTCATCATCATCATCATCATCATCATGGTCATTAGCGTGAAGCTCCTCCCTGGTGCCCATTGATTTCAAGTCTGCCCTTGCTTTCGGCCCATCTTTGGTCCTCTCTGGCATATTGAGCAGGGTACCAAGCAGACTCTCGCACACGTTCTTCGTGATATGCATGACATCAAGGCTGTGAGGCACACGGTGGATCTTCCAATACGGCAAGTCCCAGAAAACAGACCTCGTTTTCCATACCTTCAGCAGCGGCTCTGGCGCCTTTCGCTTCTTTCCAGGCTCTGGCGCCTTTTGCTTCTTTCCTGGCAGTGGGCAATCTTTCCAATTTTTCAACAGCTGGTCTATTTCCTCGCCGCTCCTCGTACGCGGGCGTCTTAGGGGTTCGGTTCCACCATCGAACAGATCCTTGCGTTTCCTACACGGGTCATCGTCGCGAAGCCACCTTCAATGTCCCATGAACACGGTTTTCGAAGACCCGGGATCTCTATCTAGCTGGCGATACATTGTGTCATCCATGCACCTGACGCATCCAGAAAATCCGTGGACCACCTGCCCCGCGAGATATCCGTAACCGAGATAGTCGTGCACTATCGTGAGCAGTGCGACTCTCATAGAGAAATATTCTTTCTCTACGGCGTCCCACGTATTGGCTGGCATTTTCCACAGCGTGCCTACCTCCTCTTTCAGCAGCCCCAGATACAGATTGATGTCGTTCCCTGGTTGTTTCGGCCCTTCGATTAGCATACTCATGTGAATGTACTTCCTCTTCATGCACAACCAGGGGGAAGGTTGTACATCCACACAAACACAGGCCAGGTGCTATGTGTGCTTCTCTGGCTGCCAAGCGGATTGACTCCATCGGTGCTCGCGCCCAGCACGATGTTCCTTGGATCCTTCCCCAATTATGGGTGTTTGAAGTTCAACGCTTGCCACTGGCTCGCATCCTTTGGGTGACTCAACATCTTGTCTTTTTTATTTATCTCCGGATCATTTGCGTCATCTTCTCGCTTCTTCTCCTCCATATCCACGTGCCAACGCAGGAGCTTTGCTACCTTAGGGTCCGCGAAATACCGCTGCAGATGAGGAGTGATCGGAAAGTACCACACCACTTTTCGAGGAGCTTTCTTCCTCTTCTTGTATCGAGTGACGCCAACACGGACATATGATAGACTCCGCGTGCTCGTCCCGATAAATGATGCAATTGTTCATGCACACATGGTATTTCACGTGCAGTAAATCCAGAGGACACACGATTTTCTTCGCCTCCTCGAAACTGGTCAGCACTTGTTCCCCTTGGGAAGACGTTCGTGCGAATGACATGTTCTCGTCGAAGCACGCGCCGGTCATTTTGTGTTTTACCTTCATCTCGAGCCATGAGCGGTACTTTCGGCGGGTATCCTTGGGCCTGCATCCTTCATACAATGGAGTAACCGTGTCTATCTCCAGTTGATCCAGCTTGGCTTTCTCGGGCGGCAGCTCTTGCGTTATCATGTTCGCTTGAGAAGCGCACTTGAACATGAGGGTCCCGCACCCAGCCCATCGATGGTCCATCGTAAATACGCTCCACCGGCATCTTCATCTTCATGATCATGCCCTTCGTGCGCTCCGGCATCTTCCTCATCATCATGTCCTGCATCTTCTACATGATGACTGTGTACAGCATCACCGTCGTGATCATGTCCTGGAGATTCTTCATCTTCTCGCCCACCCGAGTCTTGCTCATTTCTTGCCGTCGCCCGGCCCCCATGGACGACTTCATAGACATCTTCATCACCTTGCCACCGATAGCCATCCATGAAACCATGCAAGAGCAGGTGGTCCCGCACCTGCCCGGAATCCGGGTCCGCAATAAGGCTCTTGACTTGCATCTTTGACACGGACATCTTATCTCCATCTTGTTCTTTTGAAGCATCTCGTCCCTTCGCGGAGCTCAAAACCTATTCACGATGCCTTCGGTCATCGTGCGGACTATCAATCGCTGCGGGTAGAGCAAAAGCGGTATTTTAGAACCAAGAAAAAATTTGGCATGACTTTCCTAAAAACAGGACCAAAAAGAATTCATAGTGCCAAAATTCTCGCTTGAAACGGAAATGAATCAACATTCCAGCAAAATATTGGCAACTATCGCATTTCAAATACGGTACCGCAAACACAAACATATATGCAACACCACAAACATATGCAACACCACGAACATACATAGATCTAGCTAGGCCACGAAAAGTGCATGTGCACGTTGTTGGAGAGGAGAACAACATAAAGATAGCTTCCCCCTTACTTACCTATCAAAAAAGGTAATTTAACCACTTAATTTGGATGAATCTATGGTGCAAATGAGGTGAGGAGGAGGAGGCAGCCGAGACAAGCTTGGAGGAGGAGGTGGAGAAAATGAAGTGGGGAAAGTGAGTGGGTAGGTGGGCTGTCCAAAATATCTTGTTGGTCCCAGCTTACTAATGGCGCACCAGATGCAAATGCGCCATTAGTAACCCTGGTTACTAATGGCGCGCCTGCTTCTGGTGCGCCATTAGAAGTTTTGCAAAAAAATAAAAAAAAGTATATATTCTAATGGCGCACCAAGGCACAGTGCGCCATTACTAGTTTACACTAGTAATGGCGCACTGTGCCATGGTGCGCAATTAGAATGTTTGGAATTTTTTTTATTAATGGCGCACCTTGTGCTTGGTGCGCCATTAGTATCTTCCACACTAATGGCGCACCGGAACATGGTGTGCCATTAGTGTCCATCCCATCTATAGCCCTTTTCCTAATAGTGTGACTTCTGTAGTGGGGTTAGAGAGGCGTGCAAACCGCGCTGGTGATGCCCTTATCCTGCCCGCTTGTGATGGTCGCTCCACATCTTCCCCTGCAGCCACCTCAACTCCTTCACCGCTGGCCTGTTGATGAGAACATAAAAACATTAAGGAAACATTAAACACAAGAGAAAAAATAGGAATGAAAAAAGAACTAGCAATCATCATTTGGATCAGTATTGGAATAAGCTATATATTCATAAAATGGATCATGCCAACTAATATGATGTATTTGTGCAACTAATAAAGCTCATGAGGACAACTGCAAGACTGCCAGTGTGCAACCTTCAAAAAAATAAGAAAAAATACGAGACCTGGCAACTACAAAAAGTTCTAGCGGATGTGCAACAATAAGAAATGATATTGCAACAAGATAACAACAACTAAAAAAAGGTTTGCAAGGAACTGTTCAATAGCTCATAAACACAAAAAAACCACATACCTCAGCGTCTGCTGCGAAAGATGCGACAGCTCCTCCAGCAACTGCTGCCTGCACAAAAAATTGACCAGTGATGTCAACTATAAAAGATGCCAACTTGTCAACTACAAGATGCCAACTAATGTCAACTGTATTTAGATCAAGATGACAAGAGATGTCAACTATAAAGGTTGTTATTGACAAACTAAAAACAAAAATAGTGGTGCGAACTGCTGCATAATTTCATCAGCGTCTAAAAAGCGAGAAACACTTATATTCGAGAATTTACTTGCCCTAGAAGATGACTCAGCGCCCTTTCCAAGTGATGCACGTCTAGTCCGCTTTACAACACGGAACTGATCAGCATCCTAAGAAAAAAATAAAAAACATGAGCATGCGAAAAAATAAGAAAATGTTATATGACCCAAACAAAACCGAAAAATGGGCTTGTGTCATCAGCATGCCACTTACGTCAACATCCTCTCCCTGCTCAACACTTCATGCAGGTCGTGGCTGGCGATTAGCAGGACGCTTCGAGTTCCAGCGAAGTGACTGACTTCCAGAACGCTGATTAAGCAACCAAAAGAAAACATGAAAAAAATACATTAGCATACATGCATAAGTTGAAAACAACTCAAAAACACAGAAAAAAGTGAAAACAAAAACTACATCTTCTTCATTGCCATCCGCATCTCCTCCTATTATAACCATTTTTGCCCTGCGGGAGGAAGTACAACAAAAGAAAACATAGTTAGAAGATGCGGAAACAAACTAGAGAAATCATAGAAGGTTGCTTTGATCTGCAGAAAACATGTGGACAACCAACTATAAAACGTGTGGACAACCAACTACTACAGTGATGCAACCAACTAGGCAGTCAACCTTGTGCAAACTGGACAGCATATAAGCCAACTAAGTTTAACTGTGGAAAGTAATAACTAGGCAGAAAATAGTTAACTAAAGGCAACAAGCTCATTATGATAACTTGTGCAACTGGGACAAACAAAAAATGCATAGCCAACAGGAAAATATATTCAGCAAAACAATTGGGTATAATATATTGGAAATTGGCAAGCATTGGTACTGATTTGCACAAATAAGGGTCCCTATTTGCACACATCAGGTGAAAACACATGAACAACCACATCCACAACAAAGACTGTAGATTTGGGTAGACCATATTGAAAAATTGGTAAGCATTGATACTAATTTGCACAATCAAGAGGCCCCGGTTGCACACAGCAGGGAAAAAACACACGAACAACTAGATCCAGCACAAAGGATGACAGAAAAATCAGTAGACTATATTGGACAATTGTCAACCATTGGTACTAATTTGCACAAGTGATGATCTCTATTTCCACATAGCCGAATAAAAACACGTGGACCACCACATCCACCACAAGGCTGACAGATTGGGTACACCATAATGCAAAAAATTGGCAAGCATTGGTTCTAAACTGCACAAACAAGGGTTCCTAGTTGCACATAGCAGCGCGAAAACACACAGACCACCAGATCAAACACAAAAGGCTGACAGCTTGGATAGAGAATATTGGGAAATTGGCAAGCATAGGTACTAATTTGCATAGGTAATGGTCCCTAATTGCAAACAAGAGGAGAAAACACATGACCCAGGAGAACCACCACAAGGCTGGCAGATTGGCTATATTATCTCAAAAATTGTCTACTACTACTCCTAATTTGCACGCAAGGGGCAACAGAGTTGCACACCGTGGGAGGAAAACACTCATCAAAAACACCAGATCCACTGTGAGGCTTTAATCCACAGACGAGGCTCTATCACCACGAACCACTCATCCTCCCTGAACCACTCATATCGTATGTATATGCACGAGCTCACCCCCTACTGCAACGCAAAAACGACGGGATGAGCACAACCCTAACCCACCCCTGCCAATCCGGCGGTTTCCCAAACGAAGTAGTCCGCGGGGGTGACCTCAACCTCGCTGGATAATGAGTTCGACCTCCCTAACCCCGACCGCGACCTCGACTTCGACCTCTACCTCGACCTCCCTGACAACGACCGCGACCTCACCGGAAAACGAGCGACCTCACCAGAAAAAAGGAGGGCGGGCGAGTGGAGAAACAAGCAGGGACGAAGACGAGGAGCGCGCGTAGGAGCAGTACCTGTGCCGCCGCGGACGACGACCCTCGCGGCGCGCCCCGCCGTCGACCACAACCCGGCGGATTTGGAACCGCCTCCGAGCACCAACCAACGGCGAAAGCAAAGGGGGAAAGAGGAGGAATGGGCGGCGAGAGGTGGGGGGTGGACAGGGTAATGGCACAAAATTCAAAACCGCCGCCCACTACGCACGATGGCTAAAACGCCGGAGAACTGCCTAATCCTCAATGACATGTGGGTCCCACGGGCGGTTTATCTCGCGCGGCGCGGCGCAATCGGATCAGGCGACCGGTCCATGCACGAGTCTGAGCGGCGCGGCCCCACCAGCCGACCAGGGGACACCTGGACACGGCGCGCCGTCGATCGGGATGAGATCGAGCGGCTCTCGTTCGGCCGCTCGTTCTGTCTGTTTAGCGCGCGACCACTTTCTAGATTTTGGTCAGTATTAAATGCGTTCACACTGGTTAGTTCGATTTGAAAGAAACAGGTGCACGTGCAATTATTTCGGTTTTCTGAATTTTTAAAAAGCCATATCTTTTAAACTGCGCGTCGGAATTCAGAGCCGTCTTCACCCTTGGATTCTTCGCGACGAGATCTTTGAAACTAGATCCCGCATGGGTATGTTTCAACAAAAAAATTTGATGCCAACTTTGGTGCTTTATTGTGCAACTTCAGTACTGCATTGTCCAACTTTAATACTACATGATGCAAAAAATTTCAAAACCAATTTTTTGAGCTGCATGATCTAACTTCAGATGAGGTTACAACCTAGCAACCATGAAAATTTGATGTGCAACTAGTCTACTGTCCCGACCAACTATGTAGTAGTCGATGTACAACCCTTGTCCTACTCATGGATGTGTAGTTTTTTTTACAGTTGACACACTCTGCCCCACCTTCCCTACCAGTGATACATGCAACTTAGTCTGTTGTTCGAGCCAACTTTCTATTACAAAATGTGCAACTCTTTCCCCTCCTTACTTGTGGATATGTAGTTACAGTTGGCGGGGGCAACAAATGAAGTTGCACAAAGTCTGCTAGGCATTTGGCGGTAGCAACATATAGAGTTGCACATCTCACAAGCAGGGATAGTTGGATGGTGAAAATTCCATATTCATGAGGGTAGTGAAAAGTTACATACTCATGAGGGTAGTAAAAGTTGCATATAAACGGGGCGCTAAAGTTGCACATCCCACTAGACGGGTGTTTACGAGTGCTAGTAAGGAAATTACGCATCCATGAGGTATGAGGGATAGTTGCACATCACTGGTAGACAGTTGACGGTAACAGTATCCGAAGTTGCACATCCACTACTAGACAATTGGCTGATGCAGCAAACAGTGAAAGCACAATCACGGATAGGGAAAAGTTGCACATAAACTACTAGGCAGTTGGCCTAGGCAAAATACGAATTTAAACATCTCACTAGGAGGAGGTAGTTTGGGAGTAGATGTGCCATGAATGAAAACTATACTTCCACGGGGTAGACGAAAAGTTACACATCCAATGTCAGGTAGTTGCACATCGACTGTTAGGCAGTTGCACAAAACGAGGGACTTAGTTGGCATAAAAAAATTCGTCAAAACATACCCATGCGGGATCTAGTTTCGAAGAGCACGTCACGAGGATTCCAATGGTGAAAACGGATATGAATTCCGACACGCGGTTTGAAAGATATGGCTTTTTAAAATTTTAAAAACCCAAAAGTATTACACGAAAGACAAGGTGAGCAGGAGGCATGCATACATCCATCATATGACAAGAGATCACGTGGAATGATTATTTAGCAGCGTCCTTTTTAGCATTTCTGGTTCACATGAAAGATACTATTTTTCTTTTTAGGATCACATTAGAACAAATAAGTAGGCCACTCTGGACAGCTAGGCCGCTCCCTATACGTGTCCATCATTAAAGCAAAACAAAATGGATCCCTCCACTATATAGTAAAAAACTACATCGGTACCTATGACTATGAGCAAAGTGCCGCGTCTAAAAACAACTTCCTCTGTCCCAAATTATAAGACGTATTGGGCAGGCTAAACGGAGGTAGTACGAGGCTGCCTATGAGCAAAGCATCGCGTGCCGCCGCGCGTGGACCAGCTAGTGTTGTGCCTAGGAGCTGAGCTAGTCAAATGGAGCGAGTGCTGCTGCTTGACAATTTTACCTCTGAACTTGTGGGTGGTGCACTGGTGCAGGCTGACGTTCTCTATCGCGGAGGTGGAGGTGTACACGCTCACCGAACCAAGTACATCAGCGGCTACCACACGGAGCGGGACACTTCCCTGCGCCATGCTGCGCAAGGTCGCCTTCGCCTTCCTCACCGCACTCTTGGTCCAGCTCCACTACCTCTTCTACTCCAAGGCCCGCGCTACAACCCCCGCCCATCATCCACGGCGGCGGCATCGGCATGACCCGCATCTGAAGGATCGGCCGCGCCGCGTTTGGCGTTGAGCGCGTGTGGAACTGTCAATGGATTGTCTCTTGTGCTTGTGCTCTGTGTGCGTAAATCCCGTGCGTGATTCTGTCAATAACAGAGGATACTTTGTCAGTGAGCAGCTGAAATAGGGAGTAATCATTCATGTGGGTTATACTCCCGTGTGTAGCCGCCTCCATCACTTCGTCTTGCGTTTACGTGATGCAATCATGCACGCATGGAGTAGATTTAGAGGGATATGAAGCTTGATCACCATCATTCCAGAAATCCTATATGCTTAAGACAGTCATTTCACCAATTTATTTATCTTAACATACAAGCATGCCACATCATCATACTATTATGGATGAGATAAGATCCATCTCAATATGTAACCATGCACGGAAAAAAACCCACCATCACATGAAACCATGCATTGGGAAAATATTTTTCATTCTATTATTCAATAAATATTTGAAAACTATACATAATAAAATATAACAAGTCGTACGTAGTTTTAATTTTGGTTCATGTGTTATTAATCTAAATATTTTATATTCTACATAGTTAAATATCATTGAAATATACAACTGATTTCCGTTGCAACGCGTGGAGTATCATCTTGCACTATCTCTTCGTCCCATATTGTCATAACGCTTCCGCTTTCGGTCTACGAGGGTACGTAGACATCAATCTCCCCTCTCGTTGCTATGCATCACCTAGATAGATCTTGCGTGATCGTAGGATTTTTTTTTGAAATTACTGCGTTCCCCAACAGTGGCATCTGAGCCAGGTCTATGCGTAGATGTAATATGCACGAGTAGAACACGAAGAGTTGTGGGCGATAATAGTCATACTGCTTACCAGCATGTCATACTTTGATTCGGTGGTATTGTTGGATGTAGCGGCCAAGAGCGACATTACGCGTACGCTTACGCGAGACTGTTTCTACCGACGTGCTTCGCACACAGGTGGCTAGTGGGTGTCTGTTTCTCCAACTTTAGTTGAATCGAGTGTGGCTGCGCTCAGTCCTTGTTGAAGGTTAAAACAGCACACTTAACGAAAAATTATTGTGGTTTTTTAGGCGTAGGTAAGAACGGTTCTTGCTAAGCCCGTAGCAGTCACGTAAAACTTGCAACAATAAAGTAGAGGGCGTCTAACTTGTTTTTACAGGGCATGTTGTGATGTGATATGGTCAAGACATGATGTTATATTTTATTGTATGAGATGATCCTGTTTTGTAACAGAGTTATTGACAACTGGCAGGAGCCATATGGTTGTCGCTTTATTGTATGCAATGCAATCGCCATGTAACTGTTTTTACTTTATTATTAAGCGATAGCGATAGTCGTAGAAGCAATAGTTGGCGAGATGACAACGATGCTACGATGGAGATCAAGGTGTCGCGCCGGTGACGATGGTGATCATGACGGTGCTTTGGAGATGGAGATCAAAGGCAGAAGATGACGATGGCCATATCATATCACTTATATTGATTGCATGTTATGTTTATCCTTTATGCATATTTTGCTTAGTTCGACGGTAGCATTATAAGATGATCTCTCACTAAATTTCAAGGTATAAGTGTTCTCCCTGAGTATGCACCGTTGCGACAGTTAAATCGTGCGAGACACCACGTGATGATCAGGTGTGATAAGCTCTACGTTCACATACAACGGGTGCAAGCCAGTTTTGCACACGCAGAATACTCGGGTTAAACTTGATGAGCCTAGCATATGCAGATATGGCCTCGAAACACTGAGACCGAAAGGTCGAGCGTGAATCATATAGTAGATATGATCAACATAGTGATGTTCACCATTGAAAACTACTCCATCTCACGTGATGATTGGACATGGTTTAGTTGATTTGGATAACGTGATCACTTAGATGATTAGAGAGATGTCTATCTACGTGGGAGTTCTTAAGTAATATGATTAATTGAACTTTAATTTATCATGAACTTAGTACCTGATAGTATTTTGCATGTCTATGTTGTTGTAGATAAATGGCTCATGCTACTGTTTCGTTGAATTTTAATGTGTTCCTAGAGAAAGCTAAGTTGAAAGATGATGGCAGCAACTACACGGGCTGGGTCTGTAACTTGAGGATTATCCTCATTGCTGCACAAAAGAATTACGTCCCGAAAGCACTGCTGGGCGCCAGGCCTGCTGCAGATGCTACTGATGACGTTAAGAACGTCTGGCAGAGCAAAGCTGATGACTACTCGATAGTTCAGTCTGCCATGCTTTACGGCTTAGAACCGGGACTTCAACTACGTTTTGAACGTCATGGAGCATATGAGATGTTCCAAGAGTTGAAGTTAACATTTCAAGCAAATGCCCGGATTGAGAGATATGAAGTCTCCAATAAGTTCTATAGCTGCAAGATGGAGGAGAATAGTTCTGTCAGTGAACATATACTCATAATGTCTGGGTACCACAACCACTTGACTCAACTGGGAGTTAATGTTCCTGATGATAGTCTCATTGACAGACTTCTCCAATCACTACCACCAATCTACAAAAGCTTCGTGATGAACTATAATATGCAAGGGATGGATAAAACAATTCCCGAGCTCTTCGCGATGCTAAAAGCTGTGGAGGTAGAAATCAAGAAGGAGCATCAAGTGTTGATGGTCAACAAGACCACCAGTTTCAAGAAAAAGGGCAAAGGGAAGAAGGAGAACTTCAAGAAGAACGACAAGCAAGTTGCTGCTCAAGTGAAGAAGCCCAAGTCTGGACCTAAGCCTGAGACTGAGTGCTTCTACTGCAAAGAGACTGGTCACTGGAAGCGGAACTGCCTCAAGTATTTGGCGGATAAGAAGGATGGCAAAGTGAAAGGTATATTTGATATACATGTTATTGATTTGTACTTAACTAATGCTCGTAGTAGCGCCTTGGTATTTGATACTGGTTCTGTTGCTCATATTTGCAACTCAAAACAGGGGATATGAACGAAGCGAAGATTGGCTAAGGACAAAGTGACGATGCGCGTGGGAAATGGTTCCAAAGTCGATGTGGTCGCGGTCGGCACGCTACCTCTACATCTACCTTCGGGATTAGTTTTAGACCTGAATAATTGTTATTTGGTGCCAGCGTTGAGCATGAACATTATATCTGGATCTTGTTTGATGCAAGATGGTTATTCATTTAAATCAGAGAATAATGGTTGTTCTATTTATATGAGTAATATCTTTTATGGTCATGCACCCCTGATGAGTGGTCTATTTTTGTTGAATCTCGATAGTAGTGATACACATATTCATAGTATTGAAGCCAAAAGGTATAAGTTTAATAATGATAGTGCAACTCATGTGTGGCACTGCCGTTTAGGTCATATTGGTGTAAAGCGCATGAAGAAACTCCATGCTAATGGGCTTTTGGAATCACTTAATACTTGCGAACCATGCCTCATGGGCAAGATGACTAAGACTCCGTTCTCCGGAACTATGGAGCGAGCAACAGACTTGTTGGAAATAATACATACCGATGTATGAGGTCCGATGTGTGTTGATGCTCGCGGCGGGTATCATTATTTTCTGACCTTCAGAGATGATTTGAGCAGATATGGGTATATCTACTTAATGAAACATAAGTCTGAAACATTTGAAAAGTTCGAAGAATTTCAGAGTGAAGTGGAAAATCATCGTAACAAGAAAATAAAGTTTCTACGATCTGATCGTGGAGGAGAATATTTGAGTTATGAGTTTGGTCTTCATTTGAAACAATGCGAAATAGTTTCACAACTCACGCCACCCGGAACACCACAGCGTAATGGTGTGTCCGAACGTCGTAATCGTACTTTATTAGATATGGTGCGATCTATGATGTCTCTTACTGATTTACCGCTATCGTTTTGGGGTTATGCTTTAGAGACGGTTGCATTCACGTTAAATAGGGCACAATCTAAATCCGTTGAGACGACTCCTTATGAAGTGTGATTTGGCAAGAAACCAAGTTGTCGTTTCTGAAAGTTTGAGGCTGCAATGCTTATGTGAAAAAGCTTCAACCTGATAAGCTCGAACCCAAATCGGAGAAATGTGTGTTCATAGGATACCCAAATGAGACTGTTGGGTACACCTTCTATCACAGATCCGAAGGCAAGATATTCGTTGCTAAGAATGGATCCTTTATAGAGAAGGATTTTCTCTCAAAAGAAGTTAGTGGGAGGAAAGTAGAACTTGATGAGGTAATTGTACCTGCTCCCGAATTGGAAAGTAGTATATCACAGAAATCAGTTCCAGTGATTCCTACACCAATTAGAGACGAAAGCTAATGATAGTGATCATGAAACTTCGGATCAAGTTACTACTGAACCTCGTAGGTCAACCAGAGTAAGATCCGCACCAGAGTGGTACGGTAATCCTGTTTTGGACGTCATGTTACTAGACATAACGAATCTACGAACTATGAGGAAGCGATGATGAGCCCAGATTCCGCGAAATGGCTTGAGGCCATGAAATCTGAGATGGGATCCATGTATGAGAACAAAGTGTGGACTTTTGTTGACTTGCCTGATGATCAGCAAGCCATCGAGATAAATGGATCTTCAAGAAGAAGACTGACGCTGATGGTAATGTTACTGTCTACAAAGCTCGACTTGTTGCGAAAGGTTTTTCGACAAGTTCAAGGAGTTGACTACGATGAGACTTTTTCACCCATAGCGATGCTTAAGTCTGTCTGAATCATGTTAGCAATTGCCGCATTTTATGATTATGAAATTTGGCAAATGGATGTCAAAACTGCATTCCTGAATGGATTTCTGGAAGAAGAGTTGTATATGATGCAACCATAAGGTTTTATCGATCCAAAGGATGCTAACAAAGTGTGCAAGCTCCAGCGATCCATTTATGGACTGGTGCAAGCCTCTCAGAGTTGGAATAAATGTTTGATAGTGTGATCAAAGCATATGGTTTTATACAGACTTTTGGAGAAGCCTGTATTTACAAGAAAGTGAGTGGGAGCTGCTTATATTATATGTGGATGACATATTGTTGATTGGAAATGATACAATATTTCTGGATGGCATAAAAGGATACTTGAATAAGAATTTTTCAATGAAAGACCTCGGTGAAGCTGCTTATATATTGGGCATCAAGATCTATAAAGATAGATCAAGATGCTTAATTGGACTTTCACAAAGCACATACCTTGATAAGATTTTGAAGAAGTTCAAAATGGACCAATCAAAGAAAGGGTTCTTGCCTGTGTTACAAGGTGTGAAGTTGAGTGAGACTCAATGCCCGACCACTACAGAAGATAGAGAGAAAATGAAAGTCATCCCCTATGCTTCAGCCATAGGTTCTATCATGTATGCAATGTTGTGTACCAGACATGATGTGTGCCTTGCTATAAGTATAGTAGGGAGGTACCAAAGTAATCCAGGAGTGGATCACTGGACATCGGTCTAGAACATCCTGAAATACCTGAAAAGGACTAAGGATATGTTTCTCGTTTATGGAGGTGACAAAGAGATCATCGTAAATGGTTACGTCGATGCAAGCTTTGACACTGATCCGGATGACTCTAAGTCACAAATCGGATACGTGTTTATATTGAACGGTGGAGCTGTCAGTTGGTGCAGTTCTAAGCAGAGCGTCGTGGAGGGATCTACGTGTGAAGCGGAATACATAGCTACTTCGGAAGCAGCAAATGAAGGAGTCTGGATGAAGGAGTTCATATCCGATCTAGGTGTCATACCTAGTGCATCGGTTCCAATGAAAATCTTTTGTGACAACACTGGAGCAATTGCCTTGGCAAAGGAATCCAAATTTCACAAGAACCAAGCACATCAAGAGACGCCTCAATTCCATCCGTCATCAAGTGTCGGAAGGGGACATAGAGATTTCCAAGATTCACACGGATCTGAATATTGCAGACCCGTTGACTAAGCCTCTCTCACGAGCAGAACATGATCAGCACCAAGACTCCATGGGTGTTAGAATCATTACAATGTAATCTAGATTATTGACTCTAGTGCAAGTGGGAGACTGAAGGAAATATGCCCTAGAGGCAATAATAAAGTTGTTATTTATATTTCCTTATATCATTATAAATGTTTATTATTCATGCTAGAAATTGTATTAACCGGAAACTTAGTACATGTGTGAATACATAGACAAACAGAGTGTCACTAGTATGCCTCTACTTGACTAGCTCGTTGATCAAAGATGGTTAAGTTTCCTAGCCATGGACATGAGTTGTCATTTGATAAACGGGATCACATCATCAGATAATGATGTGATTGACAATACCCATCTGTTAGCTTAGCACTATGATCGTTTAGTCACTACAAGAAATATGTCAACTTGTGACCTTCTCTTAGTGACCCCAGCTGAATTGGTCGTAAATCCACGGCCATTTCTCTTGGAAGGGCTCAAACCCTGAAATTGCTTACACCAAATGGTCACAAAGCAGACAAGAGGCACCAATGACCTTATTTCTACCTGATTACGACCAATATAAATGGTCATGAGGTTGTGAACGTGGATGCATTGGTACTTATTGCTATGACTAGGCGCCACCTCATCAGTTTTGCATATGTGTCATGTCCATGTGTCAATTTTTGCCTTAGGTTGTGAAACAACCTATATTTCTGTCATTCCCAAAATTCCTAAAAAAATTGGGCATTCTTTACTATCCAAATCATTGCCTCATGACAATATTCAACTCCATTTGCCTGGTAATTCTTCCTCGGCATTTCCAAAGTTTTTGTTCAACTCAAACTATTGTGAAGGAAGTACTAGCTAGGCATATCCTAATGAGCTGAATTTTTGCCACATCTTCTATATTCCCAAATCATTGCTCTCCACAAAATTTGAGCCCCATCTAACAATACATGTGAGTGTGGCTTCAACATTCATATTTCTGTCCAGTGTGGTACGTTGCAAAGCAAGTGACACCTAGGCTCCTCCATTTGAGCTGCAAATTTTCCAAGATAGTGTCCTTAGTAGATGATCATCCTCGGCCAAAACTCAGGCCCATTGGCCATGTGTATTTCCCGTACTACTAATCAAACACTTGGGTGCTAATTCATGTTTGAGCATTGTTCGATCTCCTCGCGAGATTCTTCTGTTGTTATTTTCTTCCAAGCATCTACCTGGGGAGTGCCAAACCTACTAGACATGCCTAGGCTTCCCAGAACGCATGGCAGCGCCACGGTCACGCGGTGACCACTTGGCGGGCATCTTGAGTCTCACGCACTTTGGAGTTGGGGCCCTGGGCCACCGTCCAAACCTCAACGTATCACCACCAAACCATGTATTTATGCTTAAATAGATACTTATGTACCTAGAAATGATTTTTGGAAAAAATAAAGATCAAACTATAAGGCAGCCGCAGTTCAAATTTGACCCGCTTTCAGTTGAATCTGCAGAAATTTGTCTTTTTCACCAGAGGTGGATAATTTTTTTACACCCAACCATTTTGTCAATTGTGAATTAAACATGGCCTAGTATTTTATAAAATTGATTTGGTCCGTTTTTGCAACAATTATTTGGTAGTTCCTTCACAAAAAACCTCATTTCGGGCACTCGAAAAATGGAAAATGAATTTTCGGTGCAAAGAAAAATGAAAACTCCCTTAGGCAACATTGTTAGGAATTCCAAGATGCACCCTTGTGCACAATATGAGATCATTTGAACAAACTATGCCATGAATGTGGCCATAAGATTGATCATTTGGCTTGAAAGCCATGAATCTTCACGCATGATAGCTCATTTCCGAGAATACTTTTTTAAAATAATTGCCGTATTACAATTTTATTATTTTCCTGGCAACTTGGTCACATATGATGACACAATGCGAAGGTTTTCCAATTTTTTGATTTTTTTTAATTTTGTATGCCCGTTTCAAAATGCGGTCAAAACGACGGGCATGACCGCTCCTAGCTAGTGGTTGAATCTTCGAAAACTTTTTGTGTTTCTATGATTAAATAGATACTTTCATACCTAGAATTTATTTTTGGAAAAAATAAATAGCAAACTATGAGGCAGCTGCAGTTCAAATTTGATCCGCTTCCATCTAAATTTGCAGAAATTTGTCTTTTTTACGAGAGGTGGATAAAAACTTTTGACACCCAACCATTTGGTCAATTATGCATTAAATATGGCCTAGTATTTTAGAAAATTGATTTGGTCCAATTTTACAACAATTATTTGGTAGGTTCTTCACAAAAAAAACCTCATTTTGGGCACTCGGAAAATGGAAAATGATTTTTTCGTCCAAAGAAAATGAAAACTTCCTTAGGAACATTGTTTGTCATTCCAATATGCACCCTTGTGCACAATATGAGATCATTTGAACATACTATGCCATGAATGTGGCTATAAGATTGATCATCTGGCTTGAAAGCCATTGATCTCCACACATGATAGCTCGTTTCTAAGAGCACTTTTTTTAATATAATTGCCATATTACAAGTTTATTATTTTTCCTGGTAACTTGACCACATATAATGACACAATGCGAAGGTTTTCCATTTTTTTGTTCTTTTTTTGAATTTTTTATGCCCGTTTCAAAATGAGGTCAAAACGGCGGGCATGACCGTTCGTAGCTAGTGGTTGAATCTTGGAAAACTTTTGGTGTTTCTTTGATTAAATAGATACTTTTGTACCTAAAAAAGATTTTTTGGAAAAATAAATAGCAAACTATGAGGCAGCTACAATTCAAATTTGACCCGCTTCCTACTGAATCGGCAGAAATTTGTCTTTTTCACCAGAGGTGGATAAAAAAATTTACACCCAACCATTTTGTAAATTGTGCATTAAACATGACCTAGTATTTTATAAAACTGGTTTGGTCTGTTTTTGCAACAATTATTTGGTAGTTCCTTCACAAAAAAACCTCATTTCAAGCACTCAAAAAATGGAAAATAAATTTTCCGTGCAAAGAAAATGAAAACTCCCTTAGGCAAGATGCACCCTTGTGCACAATATGAGATCATTTGAATAAACTATGCCATGAATGTGGCCATAAGATTGATCATTTTGGCTTGAAAGTCATGAATCTTCACGCATGATAGCTCATTTGTGAGAACATTTTTTTTAAATAATTGCTGTATTCCAAGTTTATAATTTTTCCTGGAAACTTGGTCACATATGATGACACAATGCGAAGGTCTTCCAATTTTTTGATGTTTTTTTGAGTTTTTTATGCCCGTTTCAAAATGCGGTCAAATCAGCGGGCTTGACCGTTCCTAGCTAGTGCTTGAATCTTGGAATTTTTTTCATGTTTCTCTGATTAAATAGATACTTATGTACCTAGAAATGATTTTTGGAAAAAATAAATAGCAAACTATGAGGCAACTACAGTTCAAATTTGACCCGCTTCCTCCTAAATCGGCGGAAATTTGTCTTTTTCATCAGTGGTGGATAAATTTTTTTACACCCAATCATTTCGTCAATTGTGCATTAAACATGGCCTAGTATTTTATAAAATTTATTTGGTCCGTTTTTGCAACAACTTGGTAGTTCCTTCACAAAAAACCTCATTCCGGGCACTCGAAAAATGGAAAATGAATTTTCCATGCAAAGAAAAATGAAAACTCCCTTAGGCAACATTGTTAGGAATTCCAAGATGCACCCTTGTGCACAATATAAGATCATTTGAACAAACTATGCCATGAATGTGGCCATAAGATTGATCGTTTTGGCTTGAAAGCCATGAATCTTCACGCATGATAGCTCATTTCTGAGAACACTTTTTTAAAATAATTGCAGTATTACATGTTTATTATTTTTCCTGGAAACTTGGTCTCATATGATGACACAATGCGAAGGTTTTCCAATTTTTTGATTTTTCTTGAATTTTTTATGCCCGTTTCAAAATGCGGTCAAAACGGCGGGCTTGACTGTTCCTAGCTAGTGGTTGAATCTTGGAATTTTTTTTGATGTTTCTCTGATTAAATAGATACTTATGTACCTAGAAATGATTTTTGGAAAAAATAAATAACAAACTATGAGGCAGCTATAGTTCAAATTTGACCCGCTTCCTCCAGAATCGGCGGAAATTTGTCTTTTTCACCAGAGATGGATCAAAGCTTTTGACACCGAACCATTTTGTCAATTGTACATTAAATATGGCCTTGTATTTTATAAAATTGATTTGGTGCCATTTTGCATCAAATATATGGTAGGTCTTTTACAAAAAACTCATTTTGGACGCTTGAAAAATGGAAAATGATTTAAAAAACTCATTTCTCCTAACTCTTTTAAAAGATATATGTCTTATTTTGATTTGTCATTATTCCTGAAAAATGAGGTCAAATTTGATGATACATGAGAAGGTATTCTATTTTTGTTTTTATTTTTCATGTCATAAAATAGCCAATATGATTTAGCACCTTACTTATTACGACCAATTTAGATGGTCAAAATGTGGTACTTGTATACTGCATTCTGATTGGTCCAGGAGCATCTCACGCGGATCGTGCCTAATCACCGTCGGATGCTCTTGGATCCAACGGCCCGCCTGTCTCACCCACGTCGCCAAACCCACAACGCGCACTCCTCCCACGCACCCAACCACCGCCCCTCTCCCTCTCTCACGAACCCCACCCAACCCCTCGTGCCCTCCTCTATCTCTCTCTCTCTCTCTCTCACCCTAGCGCTCCACTCCTCCCTGGCCACCGCCACCTCCGACGCCCTCTGCCCGGCGAGATCCACGACTCCTCCTCCTCCTCTCTGGGTCGATCCCCTCCAACCCACGACTCCACGACTCCTCCTCCTCCTCTCTGGATCAATCCGCAACCGCTTCCAACCCAGCCGCCGCCACAGACCTCCCCCAATCCCGGCCTCCTCCACGCCGATTCGAGCAACACTCCCCACTTCCAGACCAAACCCTAGCCTGAGACCCCTTCCTCCTCGATGGCCAACCCATCCATGGCGGCTGGCGGCGGGGTGCCGTTGGTGGAGGGGGTTCGTGCCGTTGGGGCCCAGATCCGCAACCGCTTCCGTGTGGCTGCGGCCCTGGCGATGCGATGGTAGCATCTGCCCTGGCGGCGTTGGCCAAAGAGAAACCGCGAGATCCTCGACGTTGTGGCCTCCACCACAGCGGCACTAAGCACCACCGATGTCGATGGGGTCCAACGAGGCGGACAAGCCGCTGCGGCGGATCGGCACGTTGTTCGAGTAGCTCGCGGTCGTCGCCAAGCAGCAGCAGCCCGCGATGGCAGCGGGGACTTCTCACGCTCCTGCTCCAACGTCTCCGTCCTCTTCTGCTGCCTCGGCATCGCCTTCAAGTTTGCGGAGATGGACTACGTAGCCAAGGCAAGCGGCCGCTCCTCCGCCCCCCTCTCCTCCCCCGCTACCTGCTCTACTGTTCGGTATGCTACTTCGTTGTGCTTGTACTGTATGTGGTAAAATTTCTTGTGATTCCTTCCTGGGACATTGGTTTAGTTGTGTGAAGCTGAGAGGTTTGGGATGAAATGAACCCAAAATTCTCAACCAGATCGAGTTGGCGAGTTCTATTTGAGTTTACTTTTGATTGTTATACGCTGCATAACTGCGTGCCATCCACGTGGGAAGGTAATTGTGTTGATCCACTTTAGTTTGAGGCTAGGAGGTTTGAGTGAAATGATCTGTCGAATTCCGAACTGGATCAAGCAGCAATAATTGGTTGTTTCATCAGGATCGGACTGTCTAATTCTGCTACTGTGTGCTATGCTTGTTGAGGTTGTACGCTTCAGGTGTAGAATATCCTACCCACTTCTGCACTTGAGTCGCCGGAGAACCATGCACTACTAAGCAATGCAGTAGAATGGCACACTGAAGCATACACTACTTTATTGTACACTTATGCTAGTTGTTATTGAAATTTGCCATGTCAATTCCTTACTGAAATTTCCTCCTGTCGAATTCTTAATGAAATTGTAAGCTTTGTTACTGAATTACAGAAGTACCATTGCTTGTTCAAGAACAAATGTTTGACTGTACCTCCAATGCACTCAATCATTCTTTGTGATTACAGTTTTGACTGTATCTCCAGCATTGACAAATTCCATTGCTTGTTCAAATTTATACTAGAGTTGCTTGTTCAACATTGATAAAATATCATTGCTTGTTTAAGGACTCAATTATACTGAACAAATGTATTAATCGGGGGAGCTCTGGTGGCAGCACAAGGAGCAGAGCAGCGGAGCAGCAGCACTGGCACGGGCTTATATATTATTGGCTTGTAGCATAAATTGTTGGCACGACAACATAAATTGTTCGGCGTCTTGACGCACTAATGCAATCGTACTGACAATTGGTAGTAACCAAAATCATATAAAGGCACTCTGCTCTCCTTTAAATAATATTTCATAAACTATATTGAACCACTGCAGCTGCGATAGACTTGAGATTCACATCTTTTTACATTGCCTGCTCTAGGAAGTTACTGTTGCGTAGTTAGTCTTTTTGCACTGATTTGTACAATTGTATATTCTTGACACTGCTAGGTGATTCCTTGAATTATTCAGATTGTTGTAGCATACCAGTTTGATGGAATGCCTAAGGTCTAAGGAGATAAACATTGGTATCCAGAGTAGATCTACCTAAACCAACAGGCACAAAGCATGCATATCCCTTTAATCTGCATTAGTGCGTCTAAGTGGTTAGTGTATTATAAGCTCCAGCCATGGAGCAGTGAAATAAGCTGACGCTGTATGACATGCAGCTAGCTTGCTGTTTAGACATTTTCCCGTTTTTAAGTATTACTTTTCTCTATATCTGTGAATTGGATTGTCGATCTTTCCTGGAGTCGATTTTGCGCTAGAGCTTCTAAAACTAACCAGTCCAGGGAAGAACTTCTTTCTTATCTTAATGTTTTGTAGAACCCCCAGATTGACCATATATTGCATGCTATCATTCACAATACATGTTCTGTCTCTCCTATCATGTGTTCCGAGGGTTCAATCTGCAAGAAAACCCATCAGACCTGTATATGTCATCTGATTTAGATCACTTAATTTCATGCATGGATTGCTGAGGTTTTTTGATCTTGCAGGTCGCGGCGACCACCAAGAAGACACCCAACTCCCGCACCCCGAACTACCGTACCCGAGCCTGCCGTCGCAGCTGTTGTGTCAAGTCCACAACATTACCATGCATGTAGGTGTACTTGGTTCATCTTTGGGTTCAGGTGTAGGGGTTAGTGGCCTTAAGCATTAACCATTTAATCCTGATGAATGCTGCTTGTTTTGCACAGGCTGACAAGGACAATGACGAGGTCTACGCACAAATGACTCTGCAACCAATAAACTCTGTAAGTACTGTCGAAAACGGAGCTTGGTGAAGATATTCAGAACATGCTGAACTGTGCTTTCTCTACATGTGCTTTTATCGATTTGCATGCTGCATGTTTGATGTTTTGCCTGAGCTGGGGACGAAATGGTACTGAATGCCTGAAAGTAACGTTAACTATGTTCAGTTTAAGTGTACATTTCAAGATCAGTGCCAGTGTTTATAAACGCTCAAAATCTGTACAGTATTTCTTAGATTAACGAGTGCTTACTGTATAATTTAGGAAAGTTTTAATAATACTACAGCAGATGCTAATTAAATCAGGAAGTGAAGCACTACCAAACGTACCGTATACAATGTTCAGTTCATGTTTAATTTTCAATTGAGTGCCAGAGTTTATCATCAACCCAAAAAATATATATATATGATTTTCACATTGACGAGTACTACTGCTTACTTCTCCCATTCCTTGGTTGAAGACTCTGTTTCGAACCAAGCCTTGCAGCAAGGAGGGAATGGCTGCGTCTGTTTTGTGCTTGGACGCCTTCTCCTAGTTGTGCTAAAATTGAGGTGCATGTTTAATTAACAAGCACCTTTCATCCCCACTGTGACAGTAATGCATTGAGGTGCCTCTGGACTGTAGTGTCTTAGGTTGCCAGGAGTAGTAAAACTTAGTGTTGTATTGAGGATTGAGGGTGGCTGGGCTTATAAGTTAATCATCAGCGTGAATGCTTTGTTTGTCTGATACTCACAAGTTAATGCTTCGCTCGTTTGGGTGTGTGATAATGCCATGTGTCTTGTGCAATCAGATTACATTTCTGTTTGTTATGGTAATATAAAAAATATTCGTGCTGTCAAAATTTTCCCAGTGTGTGCCTTTCATTTCTTTAGTTTGATTGTTTCCCTTGTATTCAATATGGTTCTAGTGGCTGATCCTTCCATTTTTGTTGTGGCATCTTTATTTTCACAGGTGTTGTGTGTTCTGGAAGATGGAAGAGGAAGAAAACCTATTTTTGTTGAACTAAATTTTCTGTATTCTGTTTTGTTGTACGTATCATTTGATATTTCTGTATAGGAACAAGTGATACCATTTTGTAGGGCTTTATGGCCTGTGATGTAAAACATATTTAGTGCTGAAATATGAAATTATTTGCAAAATTTGTCGAAAAGGAGGATCATATGTATGAATATGTGAATGGGCTGAAAATAGTATTGGACCAACTCCAGGATTGAATTATTATTTGAATGTATAAAAAGGCTGAATGTAAACGAGAAATGGGCTGCACAAAATTGTACATATATTCTTGAAAGGCCAAATGTGCATAAAAATTGACGGGCTGACCAGTTGGGCTTGGCCCATGTAGCTGACAAAAATTAATAGAAATAAATATACTAAATGGGCTGAATTAATGGGCTCAGCCAATATAAACACCGAATTGGACCGGGCTGATTCTTATCCACGTCAGCTTGCCACGATGGATCCTACGTGGCCTGGGGAGGCTGCTAGTGACCAAAAGTTTGTCAAAGAACCAACGACCTTTTACATATCACAAAGAAGGTCGTTAATTTCAGTTTATGACCGCCAACTTTTGACCTTCTGTTTTTGGTCAAAAAAAGGTCGCAAATGAAAAATAATGACCTTTCAGTGGCCAATAGTGGTGGTCGCAAGTTGACATATTTCTTGTAGTGAGTTTATTGCTATTGCGTTCTTCATAGCTTATACATGTTCCTATGACTATGAGATTATGCAACTCCCGAATACCGGAGGAACACTTAGTGTGCTATCAAGCGTCACAACGTAACTTGGTGATTATAAAGATGCTCTACAGGTGTCTCCGATGGTGTTTGTTGGGTTGGCATAGATCGCGATTAGGATTTGTCACTCCGTGTTTCGCAGAGGTATCTCTGGGCCCTCTCGGTAATGCACATCACTATAAGCCTTGCAAGCAATGTGACTAATGAGTTAGTTGCGGGATGATGCATTACGGAACGAGTAAAGTGACTTGCCGGTAACTAGATTGAACTAGGTATTGAGATACCGACGATCGAATCTCGGGCAAGTAACATACCGATGACCAAGGGAACAACATATGTTGTTATGAGGTTTGACCGATAAAGATCTTTGTAGAATATGTCATATCGTCGTAGTGCTTAGGCGAAGCCCTGCGCCGGTAACTTCATCATCACCGTCACCACGCCGTCTTGCTGACGAAACTCTCCCTCGACCTCAGCTGGATCTGGAGTTCGTGGGACGTCACCGAGCTGAACGTGTGCAGATCGCGGAGGTGGCGTACGTCCGGTGCTAGGATCGGTCGGATCGTGAAGACGTACGACTACATCAACCGCGTTGTCATATCGCTTCCGCTTTTGGTCTACGAGGGTACGTAGACATCACTCTCCCCTCTCATTGCTATGCATCACCTAGATAGATCTTGCGTGATCGTAGGAATTTTTTTGAAATTACTGCTTTCCCCAACACCTAAGTGGTTATTTTCTTTATTATACTAACGGAGCTTACGAGTTTTCTGTTGAGTTTTGTGTTGTGAAGTTTTCATGTTTTGGGTGAAGTTTCGATGGACTATGGAATAAGGAGTGGCAAGAGCCTAAGCTTGGGGATGCCAAAGGCACCCCAAGGTAATATTCAAGGACAACCAAGCATCTAAGCTTGGGGATGCCCCGGATGGCATCCCTATTTTGTCTTCAATCCATCGGTAAAATTACTTGAGGCTATATTTTTATTCAGCACATGATATGAGTTTTGCTTGGAGCGTCATTTTCTTTTATTAGGATTTTCTTGCTTCTATTTAGAATAAGGTTATGTATCTTTTAGTTCAATAAAAAGTCAAGTGTAGCTTTTAACATGCTTATTTTACAAGTCTATACGTTGCTGTTTTGAAAACAGAAAGTTTTATATCATTGTCTAAAGAGAGAAGTGCATATTTCAACCCCGAACTTTTGCCCTAGTCTAATTTAAAACCCTAAACTCCAATACCGTCTAAATTACAACCGCCAAGTCTCAAAACCAGTCAGGATTAAGCCCTTGTCTCTCTGTTGACCGGTTTTGACCCAGTTGACTGGTTTTGACCCGTTGACTAGTGAACAGTAAATTAAAAATAAAATAAAAATAAAGTTGAAAAAATAAAAAATAATTTAGTTTTTTCCACAAGGTGAAAATAAATTCAAAAAAGTTAATAAGCGTAACAAAAGTGAAATTTCAAAAATAATTTTGATTTTTTCACTAGCTAAACCGTAAATTCAAAAAAATACCAAAATTCAAAAAATATGAATATTTTTTGCATGTAAGATGTATCAATGCGTGAGGTCCGTGCCAATTTTCATCGCGTTCGGACATCTGAGTAGCTCTCAGCCAAAAAACCAAAATCAGCCCGAACAGTGCATGAACAGTTAAATGTTTCACAGACCCCACATTTGTCTTTTTTGCTGAGTGTTACTCAAATATCCAAACAAGCTAAAAATTGTAACTTTTTTGAAATTACTGGTCACTAGGTGAAAAAACAAAAATATTTTTTAAAATTTACTATTCACCCAGTCAACGGGTCAACTTGGTCAAAACAGGTCAAGAGGTAGAGAAGGGTTGAATCCTGACCAGTTTTGAGAGTTGGGGGTTGTATTTAGACGGTTTTGAAGTTTGGGGTTGTAAATTAGACTAGGGCAAGAGTTCGGGGTTGAAATATGCACTTCTCTCTTGTCTGAATTCTTCTGGAAAGTCAGAACGTGATAAAATCTTGAAATTTTTACACAATTAGTAACAACAAATTCTCTACAGTGTGCTATTTTTTCACAATTTTTTGAGTTAGGGAAGTATGATTCCTCTTGCATTCTTTACAGAATGTTCTGTTTAGGCAGATTGTTGTTATGTCTGCATATGTTTGCTTGTTTAATGATTTTATTTGAGGATAGGAGTATTAAATATGTAGAGGCAATTAGTATGCAATGTTAAATTATAATTTTAGTGATTTTCTACAGTAGAGAATTATAAGGTTTTGCATTGATTTATACTAACTTCTCTCGCGAGTTCTTGTTGAGTTTTGCGTGGATAAAGTTTTAAGAATTAGGGAAACCGTGACATGAGAGGAATTAAGGAGACACAAGAGCTCAAGGTTGGGGATGCCCAAGGCATCCCTAGTTAATATTTCAAGAAGTCTCAAGCATTTAAGCTTGGGGATGCCCCGGTTGGCATTCCACCTTTCTTCTTCAACAATGGTCGGACAGTTTTGGTTGAGCCTATGTTTTTGCTTCTTCACATGATATGTGATATCCTTAGAATGTCATTTTATTTTGTTTTGCTTGATGTTTGAATAAAGTACTTAAGATCTAAATTTTCTTTATGAGAGAGTCTTCACATAGCTACTTAATTATTTGACTACTCATTGATCCTCACTTATATCTTTTTGGTGTAGTTTGTCATTTACTCTCGTGCTTCACTTATATCCTATGAGTAAATGGTTGAATGAATTGAATATCATAAATCTGAATTTATATATGTTTCATATGTTTATACCATGGGGAGTAATGACTTCACATAAAAGAAGTAGAGGTGGTAAATTTATTGAAAGTTGGCAAACATAGTATTGGTCGCTTGAACAATTCATGAAAGAATATTGAAGGAAGAGATATTTCACATATAAATATACTATCTTGGACATCTTCTATGATTGTGAGCCCCATTAAATATTTTCAAACTTGAGCAAATTAGTTGAAGGTGAATAAGGAAGACAACATAATGAATTATGTTTGGGTATATTTGTATAGAAGTTATATTATTATGGATCCTCCAACATGTGGTGCTTGTTTTGTAGAATCTTTTGCTAGCCAAATTTTTTGTACTAAGCAGCAATACTGCTTATGCATCCAAAATCCTTGAACCAAGTTTTTTCCATGAGTGTCCACCATATCTACCTATATGCGGTATTTACCTGCCGTTCCAACTACATTTGCATGTGCCAAACTCTAAACCTTCAAATAATAATATGTTTTGTATGCCCAGATCGCTCATGTAGCGACTAGGGGCTGTCAGTATCTTTCATGCTAGGTGAGTTATTCTCACAATGAGTGTTGATTCACTTGTCATTCACGAGAAAGTGGCTGGTAATCGGGATGCCCAGTTCCATGCTCGAAACCAAATCAAAATATAATCATCAAACAGAACTCCCCCAGGACTGTTGTTGGTATGGACGGTACTCGTTGTTTTGGATCAGCCGTGGAGTGTGATTGTTGGTGGAGGGCGAGTAAAAACTTCACCATTCTGTTTAGAAACCGCCTATAATGTGTCTAGCATGGAAGATAGTGAGAACTCTCGGTCGTTACGTTGACAATGAAAGCATACTTCTCAAAATTATATTCATCTCTGTTTTAAAAGCTTCAAGCTTTCGCATCTCTGCAAATCCCTGCTTCCCTCTATGAAGGGCCTATCTTTTACTTTTATGCAAGAGTCTGTAGTATTCCTTCTCATTCCAATCTCCTCTTTAGCTGGCAAGCATCATGTGATGGGAAAAGATCTAAGCATATATGGCCATTCAAATATATTTTATCATGAATTATTATTGTTGACAATTATCTATATGATAAATAAGTTGGGAGGCGAAACATTAAGCCCCTATCTTTCTCTGTGTTCAATGGATGCTATTTGTTCTAGAAATATATGCTTTGAGTGGTAGCAATCATGGAAGACAATATGATAGTTGAGTATGTGGAATTTGCTAAATCAAATCTCTTACATAGATCCTTCCTGAAAATAAGATGAATTGCAATTGTTTGATGACTGAGAACATAGTTTGTTAGTTTTCAAGAATGTTTATGGTCTATACTTTAAACATGTGAATAGCTTGTTACTTGATCATGAAAATTTTTATGATATGAGCTACTGTTTATGATATATAACGATGCTAGAAAAAGTGATTGAAATTATCATTGATCAAACTTGTGCACTTGCTAGCATTCACACTTCATAAATTATTTCTTTTATCATTTATCTACTTGAGGACGAGCAGGAATTAAGCTTGTGGATGCTGATACGTCTCCAACATATCTATAATTTATGAAGTATTCATGCCATGTTTACACGAATTTTATATGATTTTGGTATGATTTGGTTAGAACTAACCCGGACTGATGTTGTTTTCAGCAAAACTACCGTGGTGTCGTTTGTTGTGTAGAAATAAAAGTTCTCGGAATGGGCTGAAAATTTACGGTGATTTTTTATGGACCAAAAGAGACCCCCAAAGTACAAGAGTTGGGCCAGAAGAGTCCCGAGGTGACGGCAAGGGTGGAGGGCGCGCCCCCCAGTCTTGCCGCTGCCTCGTGGACCCCCCCTGACGTGAAATAGACGCTAAAAATTCCTATAAATCCCAGAACCTCCAGAAATAAACCTAGATCGGAAGTTCCGCCGCCATAAGCCTCTGTAGCCATGAAAAACCAATCGGGAGCCCGTTCCAGCACCCTGCCGGAGGGGGAAACCATCACTGATGGCCATCTTCATCATCCCGACGGTCTCCATGATGAGGAGGGAGTAGTTCACCCTCGGGGCTAAGGGTATGTACCAGTAGCTATGTGTTTGATCTCTCTCTCTCGTGTTCTTGATTTGGCACGATTTTGATGTACCACAAGCTTTATTATTATAGTTGGATCATATGGTGTTCTCCCTCTCTACCTTCTTGTGATGAATTGAGTCTTGCTCTTTGAGGTTTCGTTATGTTGGATTGAGTATTTCATTTGAGAACACTTGATGTATGTCTTGCGATGGGATATATGTGATGACAATGGGATGTTCTATTGATTCACTTGATGTATGTTTTGGCACTCAACTTGCGGATTCCCGAGGTGACATTGGGGAAATCTATGCATAGGGGTTGATGCACGTTTTAGTCCTACGTTCTCCGATAGAAACTTTGGAGTGATTCTTTGATGCACGTTGAGGGATTGTTATGTGATCTAATTATGTTATCATTGTTGAGAGACTTTGCACTAGTGAAAGTATGAACCCTAGGCCTTGTTTTCAAGCATTGCAATACAATTTTTGCTCACTTTTGTTACTTGCTACCTTGCTGTTTTTATATTTTCAGATTACAAAAACCTATATTTACTATCCATATTACACTTGTATCACCGTCTCTTCGCTGAACTAGTGCACCTATGCAATTTCCCATTGTATTGGGTGTGTTGGGGACACAAGAGACTCTTTGTTATTTGGTTGCAGGGTTGTTTGAGAGAGACCATCTTCATCCTACGCCTCCCACAGATTGATAAACCTTAGGTCATCCACTTGAGGGAAATTTGCTACTGTCCTATAAAACTCTGCACTTGGATGCCCAACAACGTCTACAAGAAGAAAGGCTGCGTAGTAGACATCACTCTTGCATGTGTCCTCCTTCGACTGCCAGTACACACGATTCTTAGTGAGGAGTTGTGGATCGTCCTGGACGAGCTTCTCCACCAAGGCTTCATTGTCACAATCGGCCTTGAGTTGTTCCTTTGCCTTCCAGTGCCCCTTCTTCTCGTCTGGATAAATTAGTGACCATAATAGGAGGTGCGAGGAAGGCTATGTAGGGGGCGTCATCAAGGAAACTGAGCCTTGCATGCCCGGTTCCTGAAGTAGCGAAGCGCCATGGTGTTGTACACCTGCACCGCCTCCTCTGTGGCGGTGAATGTGCCAAGCCACGGATGCCCCCAGTGCCTAGGTTGCGTATCTATGCCATGTAGTTGCCCGACGGCCGGAGCCTCATGCCGCAGTATGACGAGGAGGAGCTCGAGGGCAGCCGGCGCGGAGATGGTGACGGTGGTTGTGACCTCTCCTATTGCTGCAGAGGCATTCGAGGGCGGCCAGTGCGGCAATGGATCAGTCGGCGGGGACGACTACGTAGGCAGGTGCCACTGCGCGAGATTGGGTGGCGGGAATAGAGGTGAGATGGCAGGAATTGAGGCAGTGGTTGCGGACCTAGCAGCAGATCTCGAATTAGTTGGCAGGAAGCTCGGTGCCGGCTGAAATCAGGCGACGCGGCTTGATTGGCCGGCGAGGGAGTGGTGTGGCTCGGGGTGGCTGAGGGAGTGGTGGCGGCGATGTAGGGCGGTCGAAGTTAGGTGCTACAACGAGGGGCGAGGAGATGGCTGCGGCATGAAATTTCAGATCGAGCGGTTGGGTCTTTCGTGACAGTGGTTTTGGTGGGCTGTTTGGATTGGCGCCCTTGCCTGTCTAGCCAATATATTGGCGTTGATTGGCGCTTCGTATCCTATTTGGATGGAATCCAAAATTTTGGCACCCAGCACCCCCTAGCCTTTCCCCCTTGTTTTTGCGCCAAAGCGCCGACGAAACGATGGCGGACAAATCTCTCGCCAATATTTTGGCGCGCGAATGGCACCCATGATTTGGCGGGGCTGGCCTAGGCAGGAACCAAACAGCCCGACTTGTGCTACTCCCCTTTGTACCTGTGCATTAGGCACATTATAAAAACTAAATAATCCGAAAACACTTAGACACCATGCATTAACTCACATCTCGTTTCTTGCTTCTTAATATAAATAAAGAAATCAACCAATAAAAAACGTGAGGTGTGTATGGTTTTAATGACTTTAGACTACCTAGCACGATATGCAGTGGTTAGTTCATTGCATGCAATGATATTAATTAGTAAATAAATATTAAGTTTTTTCGTTTTTTTCTTTGTCTTGATTGTGGTACACAACCTAAGATGACTAATGTATTGGTACGGAGGGAGTAGTGAAGACCCGAATGCTAGTGAAGGCGGGCGCCCATGTTTTAGTTTTTCGTCTTGTGCCAGTGAAGACCGAAGACCCTAATACACCACTGTCCACTCCTACAGCCAGTTTCTGGTATGGAGAATTTCTTTTTATCACCATGTAACCTTTGTGTGCTCGGGGCGCTCGCTGTACATGTCCCGACCTTGATGTGGAAACACAAAGAACGCTGGGGGCGCTCCCTGGCTGTGCATGCTCTTCAAGGTCTTGAACACTGCCAACGACTACGCCCTGTTTTGAGGCCCCGACGAAGCTCGCTCTTCAAGGTCCGAAGATTCGCGGTCTCTCCCTCTCGTCCAACGTTGTTGTCCTCCGCCGTGGCCGCCCGTCGTCTCTGTCCATCCGTCTCTCTTGCCTGCCGGAGAATCCTCAAGGTGCGTCCTTGATCCCGCTCTGCAGCATCACCTGTTTTTAGTTCAGTTTACACTATAGTATGCATGTAGTAAATGCTTTGGTCCTGTACAAGGTGCAGGACCGAAAATCCATCTCTCCACCCGCGCAAAAAAATCAAAATAAATATTAGAAAAATTCTAAAAAATTCAAAAAAAATTGTGCGATAGAAAATTTGATGCGTGAGGTCTGCTTTAATCTTCAAATCATTTGGACATCTGAGGAGCTCTCAGCAAATATATAAATTGAGGGTCTATAAAAAAGTTTACTGTTCATGTACTGTTTTGGCTCGATTTGTCTTTTTTGCTGAGAGCTGCTCAGATGTCCAAATGACTTGAAATTTGGAGCGGGCCTCACGCATCAAATTTTCTATCGCACATTTTTTAATTCTTTTTTAAACTTTTTACGATTTTTTTAACCGGGTGCAGATGAGCCTGGGCACCGAAACGCCCTAATGTTCTAAAAACTGAACCGAGCACCCGATAAAAAAAAGGAAAACACACCCCGGCCCTGACTCTCTTCCCCAACCTCCCCACTCACCGCGTCTCCACCCTGCAACCACCGTCGCGCCCACTCCCCGGACCTCCCCACTTCCTTTCACTAACCTCAATCTCCAAAACAAACGCTAGAGAGCAGAGGAGAACCATGGCGGATGCACCTCTGTACAAGCAGCGCCGCAGGTACACCAGGGAGCTCCACGACGTCGAGCTCCACGGCAACCACAGGCTCCACATCGTTTGCACAAGCAAGGGTGAAGACGTGGACAAGATGCTGTCCACGCTCAGGAGGAAGCTCGGCGGAATGCCCGTCAAACTAGTCGGCGTTGATGTCGAGTACACGCACTACGTGAAGCCACAGCGGGCAGCAGTGCTCCAGCTATGCGTAGAAAAAGAATGCCTTGTCTACCACATCTCTGCGGTTAAAGACAGGTGACAATAATTATCAATCTGTACTCTTGGCTGTCAATATGAATTTTAAATTTTCTTCATCGCAAATGCCCTTATATAAACTTGGGTTCTCATTTATAAAAGCATGGCATAGGAATTCATTGACAATTTTCGGCTGGCTCCATGTAACTCACGTGTTCAATTCTTGAATTACGTGATCTACGAATCCACACAGTTTCATTTTGTTTTATTAAATACAAATTATTTGCCTAAACAATAGAAAACTGTACTATTACTGCCTACTTTCAATCCTGTATGAATTTGGAGGTAAAAAGACCATAGTCCAATCTATCTGAATCCTGTATGAATTTCAATTCAAGACAACAAACATGCATTTCTTTCTAGAATCTATTATCTTTTTTTTTTGAAACCGAGGCAAAAGATTTGCCTCATATATTAATTAAGCAGAGAAGAGGTTTTGTTACAATAGGCACCCTTACACGGCATGAGTGATTACTCGCGCAAAATAATGGCCCCTAATTTCTTTGCCCCGGCGGTGACCCAAAGCTTTGCCTCATTGGCAATGGAAGCTAGTAAAATAGGCGGTGGAGCACACTTATGCCGGAAGACCCGTGCATTCCTTTCGTTCCAGACGGTCCACGACACGAGCATAGTCATCGAGGCCATCGCCTTTCTGTCGGGTACTCCTGTGCCGGTCAAATTTTCCCACCAACTCTTGACTGAAGCCTCCAAATGCCATGAAGAGGTGTCCAAATGCGTAAGCTGAAATTTCTCAATGACCATCTTCCAAAGGCGGAGGGTGTAATGACACTTGAAAAAAAGATGAGGACCGCTCTCTTGCTCCCTTTTGCAAAGAGGGCAAAGACCACAGTTTGGCCAACCCCGCTTGGCGAGCCTATCCGTCGTCCAGATTCTATCTTGGGTTGCCAACCAAGCGAAGAACTTTGCCTTTGGAGGCGCCCAAGCCTTCCAAATCATGTGCTCCATGGGGGAGAGAACTAGCCCGAGGAATTGCGCTTGATATGCGGAGGCGGCGGTGTAGCACCCGTCGGCCGTGTGCTTCCATATAATGGAATCCTCGGAAAGCTCATCAAGATGGAAGTTGTGAAAGAGCATCCAAAGGGTGAAGAATTGCCGGATGTGCTCGATGGAGACTGTCGTGGAGGGGTTGATCTTGAGAATCCAATCATTGTTTTTGAGGGCCTCGCGCACCTTCCAATTTTTCCTCATGGAGGCCTCGAAAATTAGGGGAGCAACATCTTTTGGTTTGGCTCCCTGTAGCCAAGGGGATTTGCTGGGGATGTAACTACTGAATATAAACCGCCCTGAAGGGGCCGGTTTACCCTCGGCCATAATTGGGGCCCACGAAGACTCAAAAGGTGGCGATTGCTGTAGAGCTTAGAGGCCCGGAGCCCAGGGGCGAATTAGGGCCCATAATGGTAAAACCGCCATAACCATGTAACTTGTGTTATAAGATAAGAGAAAGAAGAGACCGAGCCGGACACTTGTATGAGCCGGCCTCGGGACTCTGTAGACCGGCCGGACGTCAACCCGTGTATATAAGGGGACGACCCGGCGGCGGTTTGGGGATAGAGAACAACAATTCGATGCTTAGGCGAAGCTATTGCTCCCTAGTCGCCGAAATCACATCAATCCCATCACAAACTAGACGTAGGCTTTTACCTTCATCGAAGGGGCCGAACTAGTATAAACTCTCGTGTCTTTGCGTCCGCTTTAACCCCTCTAAGTTAACCCATACGATGGCCCCGCGACTAAGTCCTTTCATGAGGACATCTGCCGTGACAATTCCACGACAGTTGGCGCCCACCGTGGGGCTATCGCCGCGATGGTTTGATGATCTTAGAGGGCAAGTTCAAGGACTCGAAGGCTATCTTGTGGGCGGATGACCAAGAGTCGTCGCGGCAAGCTCTACATCGACGATGCAGGCTGGGGCCCCGAGGCCGGCTCGATTGAGTACGGGTATCGGGTCCCCTTTGGTGGCATACACGTGTTCATCGGCAAGATCGGTGAGCCAGGGCCTGGGCCGGACATCTGCACCGACCTCGTCGAGACGGCTCAGCGGGCGAAGAAGAGTCCTGCCCTAGCTAAACCGGTTGTCAGGCGTGCTTTCGTGGGAGTCATCCACGGAGGAGACTATGAGGGCGGATCAGCATCTGGTGGCGAAACCGTTGTCTACTCTGATGACGAGTCGTCGATCGGGAAACCGGGTCTCTGTACCACCGCAAGATGGCGGATCGGGGCTGTTCCGACGATGAGGTTATTCCGACCCTTTGATCTGCCCAACCGGGTTGGAATATTCATGGCGGTACACAAAGCGACGCTTCACTCTTCGACCGCTTGGCCAATGGTCGCCGGTTCAACAATGGCGATGGCGATCGGGCAGGAGGCCCCGCGCCCGCCGCTCAAGTTTTATCGAACTATTTGATGCATTGGCTGTGCTCATGGCGAGGCTAACCCGCAGATCAAGACATGCATAATGCAGAGATTGCAAAGGTGAAGGGCAAATCACTCAAAGCTAAAGCGGATCCGGCAGCCATGACGCTAGGATGGTGGCAGAGCGGGCCGCTTTGGATGCGCAGCTTATAGGCTCATGCTGTATCAGTACGCGTGGCACGAATTTATGAAAAGAAAGTACAGATCCAGCTTGCCCTCGGTTTTCGAGGGAAGAGACCTCTTCAACACCCCAGGAGCAGGGACCAGTAATCCGCCGCCAGTGGTGAACCGGGCGGAAGCACCTGGGACGGGCGCGCCGATTCAGCCTCGTGTGATAGATCTACCTCGCCATCATGCCGGCGCGCCTCAAGCTGTGCAACGCCTGTGTCACTACTCCAACCCGATGGATAACCTTGTTGCGGCTGCGGCGCGGTTGGAGGCGATCCCAATCGAAGGCGATTCACCACAGGCGGTGGAAACACGCCGGGTCAAAGAGCTCCTTAGGACGGCTCTGGTCCAACAGGAAGCGTATTCATACAGCCGCGATCGGATCCACTCCACCCCCCGCCCGAGCCGGAGCTATAGCAGGCATGCAGATGAAGCCGCCGTGTCAATTAATGCGCAGCGCGGTGCACCCCGCGGCAACAACCCGGTGGTGGTTTCAAAACGCTCAAGAGGTGGTGGATCGGGCCAGGCACGAGGGGGGCCGAGTTAGCGACAAAGATCGGGATTATCAGCTTGCGCGGTTCGACCGACTATCTCCGAGCCCGGAGTTACATCTAGCTCTTTGGGGGTGCCTTGCCTCGTCCCGCTTTACGCAATATACGCTTGCCCAAAGATTTCAAGGCCACGCAAGGTGCCCAATTATACCGCCGATCCGGCTCGAAGCATGGATAGAAAGCTATGAGATGGCCATGGAGATCTTTGGATGTGGATGAAGCTGCATGTGCAAAGTATTTTACCATGATGCTTGAAGGCACGGCCCGTACTTGGTTGAAAAACTTGCCACCCAATTCCATCAGTTCATGGACCCAGTTGCGGACCCGGTTCATTCAGAATTTCAAAGACACCTGTAAGCAGCCCATGTCTGTGGTGGACTTGGCGGCTTGTATCCATGCTCAGGGAGAATCCACAACCCATTGGGTGCGCCGCGTTTCAGAAGTTCTACATTCTTCAGACCGGATCAACACTGATTCTGCAATCTTAACCCTAGAGGGCAACTGCCGGTTCGAGCCTTTAAAATTGAAGCTGGGTCGCATGAAGCATTTTTGCAATGACATGGGCACTCTCATGGGCGTTTTAGTGAAGTATGCTGATTACGATAGTACCCGTGATCCCGAGTCCGAGGAGGATGAAACATGGAAGGGAAAGCGAACAGCAACTCCAGAGGCCAGCAACATCGATCGGCGGGTAATGGAGGAAACAAGCGTAAGGCGAATGGTAACATGGGCTTCAGAGCCAACACCAACGTCAGGTGACAAGGGTCAACGGCGCAAGGGTAAACATCCGAACCGAGGTGGTAATCACAATCCGGACCGTTGAATTATCTGCTGAATCAACCCCGTCCAAGCATGGGACGAAGGAGGCGCCAAAGAAACCACCTCTGGAAGGATTGTTACATTATGCAGGAGTTCAAAAGTTCTAATGCTTTCCGGTATGATCAAGGGCCCGGCGGCGGTTCGTGGTCCGCCCGGTTCTGATGGAGGAAATTCCGGTCCGTGGTTTAATGGTAATCCGGTGGGCGTAACAATCGTAACAATCGTAACAACCAAGGTGGTTACAATCAGCAGCAGCAGCAATCGGGTTATCAAAGCAATCCGAAGCGGTTGAATGGTGGATGATATCACGTCTTCACCACTAGCTTGGACAAGCGAGACCGAAACTTCGAAGCGGGCAGTCAACGTTGTTGAACCGGCCGTGCCGCATTACCTACGCTTGGTCGAGCAGCCTATTGTGTGGAGTAGAGAGGATCATCCTCCCGGGTTGACAATCCGGGTCAGCTAGCCCTAGTGGTGGCGCCTCGGTGGGAGGATACAAGTTCACCAAGGTGCTTATGGACGGAGGGAGCAGCATCAACATCCTGTATTATGAGACCTTCCGTCGTATGGGGTTAACGGATAAACATCTCAAGCCGTCCAATACGGTGTTTCATGGTGTGGTGCCCGGCAAGTCAAGATATCCGGTTGGTAAAATAGCTCGGAGGTGGCCTTTGGGGATGAACATGACTCCAGATCGGAAACATTGACATTTGAAGTAGTGAAAATTCAAAGCCCTTACCACGCCTGTTTGGACGGCCGCTTATGCCAAGTTTATGGCGCGACCTTGTTATGTCTATTTGCAGCTAAAAATGCCGGGTCACAAAGGGACGATAACGGTTCATGGGAGCCGCAAGATCGCTTTAGAGTGTGAGGAAGGTGATGCGACTTACGCAGAGTCGGTTTGTGCCACCGAAGAGCTAAAGTACTATAAAGACAATGTTGATCCGGCGGATATGACCCGTTGAAGAAGCCAACTACAGAGCACGATCCGGATCTGAAGTTTAAATCGGCGGTGAGACTAAACTTGTTGACTTTGTGCCCGTGATTCGTCCAAGCAGTTCATCATCGGTGCTAACTTGGATCCTAAATAGGAAAGCGCTCATCGAAGTTCATCCATGAGAATCGGGACATTTTTGCATGGAAGCCTTCTGACATGCCAGGTGTACCGAGGGAACTCGCTGAGCACACTCTTAATGTTGATCCCAAGTACAAACTGGTAAAGCAGTTTCTTCGCCGGTTTAACGAGGAAAGGCGCAAGGCCATTGGAGAAGAGGTTGCTGTGCTCTTAGCGGCAGGTTTTATCGTTGAAGTTTTCCATCGAGTGGCTTGCTCATCCGGTGTTGGTCCGTCAGAAACACGACACTTGGCGCATGTGTGTGGATTATACAGATCTTACCAAGGCTTGTCCAGCAGATCCTTTCGCCCTCCCCCGCATTGACCAGATTATTGCTGCTACGGCGGGTTGTGAGCGTTTGAGCTTTTGGATGCGTATTCGGATATCATCAGATCAAAATGGCGGTTAAGGACCAGGAGAAGACAGCGTTTATCACTCCCTTTGGAGCCTTCTGCTATGTGTCTATGCCTTTTGGGCTCAAGAGCGCCCAAGCAACTTATCAGCGTTGCGTACAGAATTGCTTGCACGAACAGATCGGCCGTAACGTGCATGCTTATGTGGATGATATTGTGGTCAAATCAAGGAAGAAGGAGACACTGATTGAGGATCTGAAAGAAACCTTTGACAACTTGCGTGTGTACAAGATGATGCTTAACCCGGCCAATTGTGTTTTCGGTGTTCCGGCAGGCAAGTTATTGGGTTTTCTTGTGTCCAACAGGGGGGTTGAAGCTAATCCGGAGAAAATTACGGCTATCACCTCCTTGGCTAAGCCAAAGTGCATTAATGATGTCCAGCGTTTGGCGGGTCGGATTGCCGCGCTAAGCCGGTTTATCACCGCCTCGGAGAGAAGGCCATTCCTTTGTACCAGATGTCAAGAAGACGGATCGGTTTATCTCGAGTTCACCGCCGATGAAGCATTGGAGGATTTAAAGCGGCAATTGGCCAACCCGCTGTTCTCGCCGCTCCCATTGACAAGGAGCCGCTTACGCTATATGTTGCTTTGCTAATGCCGTGGCGATTAAGCGTAGCCATTGTGGTAGAGCGGAAGGAGGCAGGGAAGGAGTATCCGGTTCAACGTCCGGTTTATTACATCAGCGAGGTGCTCATTGAGTCCAGGCAGAGATATCCGCATTGGTAGAAGCTGGTGTATGGAGTTTTATGGTGTCGGAAGCTGAAGCAGTATTTTCAGTGGCATCCCATCACGGTGGTCGCTTTAGCTCCTTTGGGCGATATCACATGTAACCGGAAGCGATCGTCGGATTGCTAAGTGGGCCATAGAGCTTGGGCCGCACGGTTTAAGGTATGTGCCTTGGACGGCAGTAAAATCCCAAGCACTTGTGGATTTGATTAATGATTGGACGGAGTTACAAGCGCCTGAAGAAAAGCCGGATCATACCTATTGGACCATCCACTTTGACGGGTCCAGGCAGTTGGAGGGCTCGGGGGTTGGAGTTGTGTTAACTTCCCCACGAGGTGAAAAGTTTTGTTACGTCCTCCGCTTAATGTTCCCTTGTACTAACAATGCAGCTGATTATGAAGCCTTGCTCCATGGTCTTCGGATGGCTAAGGAGATGAATCTAAGCCGGGTTAAGTGCTTCGTGACTCGGACTTCAGGCCCAACAAGTGTCAGGCACTTGGGATTCCAAAGACCCACTCATGGCTGCATATCGTCGGGAGGTGGATGTTGTTGCAGGTCATTTTAAAGGCTATTAGTGGACCATGTGGATCGTCGAAAGAACGAAGCGGCGGATGCTTTAAGCCGGTTGGGCTCTCAACGCAAACCGGTCCCGCCCAATGTTTTCCTTGATGTACTGCACAATCCGTCATCAAGCTTCACGATGAAGTAGATTTGGCTATTCCTGATCCGGAGGCTCGGTTGGTGGCAGCCCTGCATGTCATTCCGGATTGACGCTCCCTTATTTGGCGACATGAGCCGGGCGAGTTACCAAAAGATGAGACGTTGGGTCTGACAGATAGTTCGGGCGGTCTAAGTCTATGACCATTGTTAATGGCGAGTTGCATCATTGCAGTGTGTCAGGGGCGTTTCAGCGTTGTGTGTCCCCTGAGGAAGGCTGTGAAATATTGCATGAGATCCACGAAGGGGACTGTGGTCACCACGCTGGTTCAAAATCCTTGGTGGCTAAGGCGTTCCTCCATGGTTTTTATTGGTTGACTGCCCATGCTGATGCAGAAGATCTGGTCAGGCGATGTGATGGTTGCCAGAAGTTTTCTAGACGTGCTCATATACCGGCCCAAGAATTGAGGATGATTCCAATTACTTGGCCGTTTGAGACTTGGGGGCTGGACATGGTGGGACCTTTTAAAAGGTCCAAGGACAAGAAGACACACTTGCTGGTAGCAGTCGACAAATTTACAAAGTGGGTCGAGGCAGAGCCTGTTAGCAAGTGTGATGCGGCCACGGCGGTTCAGTTCATCAAAAGGGTGATCTTCCGGTTTGGGTTTCCACACAGTATCATCACAGATAATGGTACCAATTTGTCCAAAGGCGCCATGAAGGAGTTTTGTGAACGTGAGCACATCCGGCTTGACGCTTTCTTCGAGCTCACCCACAGTCCAATGGTCAAGGTAACGAGCTAATCAGGAGATCTGAGAGGTATCAAGCCCCGCTTATGGTCCCTTTACTGAGGACGCTGGGCTGTTGGGTAGAAGAGCTACCATACTGTGTTATGGAGTATAAATACTACCCTAACAGATCCACCGGATACACACCGCTCTTTATGGTCTATGGAGCGGAGGCGGTTCTCCCCAGCGATATCCGTCATGACTTCGCCTCGTAGGCAGCCTATGTTGAGGTAGATAACAAGGCAGCACGGCAGGACGCTTTGGATCGACTGGATGAAGAACGAGATATGGCGGCTGCTCGCTCGGCGATTTACCAGCAGGATCTTCGTCGGTATCACAGTCGACGGGTCAGAACCAGAACCTTTCAAGAAGGAGACTTGGTGCTTCGGCTCATTCAAGACCAGATAGATATGCACAAGCTATCCCCACCTTGGGAAGGGCCTTTTGTGGTCAGCAAGAATCTGCACAACGGGTCATACTATCTGATTGACGTTCGAGAGCATAAAGACTCACACACGTCAGAAGAGGAGACCAACAGGCCGTGTAACATAGCTCATCTTCGGCCTTATTATACCTGAGCCATCGGCTCTCCTTATGTACATATTATGATAATGTATATACTATGAATAAAAGCAATAAACTGGAGCCTCGGCTAAAGCGGGTATCCGCTCGTAAAAATCCGCTTGGGTACATGGAGTTGTTGTCTTAAACGGCCTCCGGTTTATCCCTTGAGCTTGCTCTTCAGAAGCTTTTAGATATCACTTGGGGGCTTGGTCGTATCCGAACCAATGCCACACCTCTTGATAGGCGAAAGCCACCAGATCACTTGGGGACATGGTCAAGTCTGAACCAGTCACGCCTCTTGATCGGCCTAGGGCCATAGAGTCACTTGGGGGCTTGGTCGAACCCGAACCGTTGCCACGCCACTTGATCGGCATAATGCCACGGTTTGATTGGGGACCTGGCTGACTTGAACCATAGCTACACCTTATTGGGAGCTTGGTCGTGTCCGACCATGGTAATACCATCTGATCGGCTCAGTAAAGCCTCTTTCTGCAAATTGCTATTTGATTTTTTGTTGCGTTTTTAAACCGATAACATTTTTTCAAACCGGTTCAACCAGTCAATTGACGGCTTTCGGTTTATGTTAATCCGGGAATAACTTTTCCGGTTTGACTTTTTCTGTTAACATCCCATTATGGAGTAACAGCGGGCTTAACATGATCCGGCATGGTTTACATGGTAAACCGGCATTATAAATACAGGAGCTGTTTTCACCTTTGACGGTAATGGTTTATACAACCTCCGCTTCCAGGTTGGCTAAGCCAACTGCATGCCCGACGCTGGCAGGTATTTTTGTATCACAAAATTTTGATCATATACCTCAATATTTTCTTACATATACATATGAGCGTCACAAGCCGGCTGGCGACACAAGCCGCCGTGGCAGTTTAAGAATTTGTGATTGCAGGCAAAATAGATTGAAGGTTTCGATTATTCAATCAAAAGTATCAGCACCTCTCGCGAAGGTTGCGCATCAAGGCATAAAGGCATATTCAAAAACAAAAGTGCTGGCTATTCTATTACAAGGCCTTCCGAGGCCCAACATTTCGAATGGCGTTATGACTAGCATCTTATGATGCATCAACCGGCTCGACGGATTAAGCTTCCTCGTCGGGTTGACGTGAAGAAGATGGGTCGTCTAGCGTCGGTTCAGCTTCTTCCTCTTCATCACCCAATGGCCGGAAGTCATTGGCAGACCAGTCAATCCGGTTTAAAGCCTGAAAGACAGCCTCTTCACTTATAAGCCCAACCGGATCAACGTCAGGGGCATAAGTGTGCTTACGGATTGGAGGAACAAGGTTACGCACTTCGGAATGACAAATTCCACCCGCTTGTTGTTTGCATCATAGAAAGAGCGGTAAACCGCCAGTTGGCTTCGCCGCCGATTGACTCGCCAGAGGACGCATCTCCTTTGTTATACGTTTGAGGGTGTCATTATCAAAGGCTTCGCCGTTTTCTTGAGCGTTGGGGAAGCCCTTGGCTATGTCAGCCGGATCAAGGTCCGCTATCCACGCCTTGGCGCGAGTTAGAGCCAATAAAGTGCCAGCCGGTCATGGATCGTTTCAACTCTTCAAGTTGTGCGGAATCATGGATAGCCGGTCCAGCATATCTTTGATCAAGGACGGAGCTGTGTTATCATACGATGTAGTGCATATGACTCATTTGGGTGCCGGTATACTGACTGCTCAATCAGCGTGTATGCAGCCTTGAGCTTCTTCCGCATATCGAGCCCGGATGAGCAATACGCTTCCCTATACCGGTTTAAGACAGCTCAAGTTAAACCGCGTAAATATCAAAAGCGGAATAGTAATCGGTGAAAAATCGCTACCAAAGATCGCAGAGGTCATGGCATTAATCTGGCGCTTTAGTCCGGTGAGCTCTTCACACCGGTTTAAGAGCCGCTTCAAAGATCTTCCGTCCGCTTTAGCAAACCAGCCTTCTCGGTGTCCCAGCTTGGCCTGCTCGGATTTATACCACTCCTTGAGCTGCTCCATAGTGGTCAAGGCAGTTTTCAATTCATCCTTGGCCTTGGTGGCTTCTGCTTGTTGAGTCTTCAGATTGGCACGAAGGTCCTTGAGTTGTACGGTTTGCTGGTATATCTCACTGTGATAAAAAATGGATCACGTTAGTTGTTTCATTATGAAGTCCCAAGCTCAATACAGGTATTCAACTTGGCACTTGGGGGCTAATGGCTAATTGATCTCATCTTGCTATGGTGATACATGTTAAGTCCCGGTTTAACTATGCTAAGTTGAACCGCCCTTGGGGCTACAAAGATCAAGTTTGAGACGTATGAGTTTTATATTAAGTCCCGTTTAACTATGCTCAGTTGAACCGCCCTTGGGGCTACTACACAACAAAAGTACAAGAGAGGCATAACTCCTTACCTCATAGCGTTCCTTCATACGATTCACTGCATCGGCTTCAAGTCACAACTTGTGTAGAGTCGGTTCAAGAAGCCGGAGTGAAGTTCTTGGGCAGAGAAGTTATCATAAGCTGACAGATCAGTTTTTCCCTTCTCTTTACTCATGGCAGTAGACTCTTCCTTGGCGCTGTGTTTTGATAAAGCGACCGGATTGCCAGGGGCGGTATAGGCGGTGCCCATCACTACGACATCATCATCTTTGGCTGGGCTGGCCGGATTGGCATTCTTCCTTGGGCTTGGTGTTTTCATACCCAGGCTCGGCGTTTCAAAGAATCTGCTACTGTTCCGCTGCAGGACTCGGTGGAGCAGGATGTGAGGTTTCCACTTGGGCATCCGGTTCAACCTCTGGCGGATTAGCATCGCTGCCTTGGTTCAACCCGGCAGAACTATTTTTAGCAACATCGGGCTTTTTCGCCATGGTGCTCTGGAGTCTTCTCGGATCAGCATCCATGAGAGGGTCAAGGGTTTTCGCCTTCTTACTTAAGCGAGCCTTGGTGCTGCAATATTCAGAGTTAGAGTGTGATGAACCGACAAATGCGAAGAAAACAAAAAAAGAGCATTATGCTTACCCCGCAGCAACTTTAAGAGGAGGCAGTTGAGTGGTTGATGAACCGCCAGATGAGTTGGAAGAGGCCTGATAATTCGGATCATACGGATTTAGAGGACATCGGAAGAAACCTTTCAAAGGATAACGCTTTTCAGGAGAACAAATCACCTCTGGACGACGCTTCCGGGTTGGGGTGTCAGGTAAACCGGACGATGTAATTTGTTGACCGTATGCCGGGTCGTCTGGCGCTCTTCAGCCTGCTATGTCTTCAAAGAAAGGTTCGATTCAAATGAGCACGGAGTGAGATTTTTCACTTTCCGGACTGTGCGGCTAATTCTTTTAACCGCACAAGATCGATACGGAAGAAAGAAGGATTACCTCAACAGGATCGGCATGATCGGCTTCAAAGATCATCCCGGGAATTGAAACTGTCAATAGGATGAAGGATAAAAAGGGACAAAGTAAATCAAGCTTTACCTCAGCTTCTGAATCTTCTTCTTCCGGCGGATCAGAAGACTCGGCGGTTTTTCTCTTACCAGCTTTCTTGGTGGTCTTGGACTTTACACGAGGAACCCGGGCCGGTTTGGTTCATTTCCAGAAGGAGCTGTTAGCCTGAGAAGTAACAAGGATTAATATATATCAATAAGGCGTTAATATCAGAAGAGCGATGAGCGGAGCCTTACCGCAGGCGGTTTGTTGGAAACACAGAATGGGGCCAACCCGGTTTGGCTGCAGACGAAGATCGGCTCATCGAGCATCTTCTTCACTGTCTCGGTGACTTCAAGCTCAGTTATTGGTAGCTCGTGACGTCTTTGAGGATCTTTGACGCTACCAGTGTATTCGTGCATCAATCCGGGGCGGCGGCTTAATGGTAAGATGCCCCAAGAAACCCAACATAGAACAAGGTCAATACCAGTTAAGCCATTGGCCATTAGAGCCCGGAGTTTGATAATTTGAGGCGCAAAATTCTTCCGTTCTGCGGCGGTCAAGCGTAAAGGCAATGGGTGATGGTTGCTAAGCCGGTGAGGGCGGTAGCCCGACAAGGGGTTCTCGCTGTTAGGAGCGGTATTCCGTCAATAGAACCAGGTTTGGTTCCAATCTTTCGGATGGCTATGGTGTTTTGCGTGAGGAAAGTCTACTTCCTTCCTTTTACGGATTGAAACGCCACCCAGTTCCGTGTTAGGACCATCCGAGAACTCCGACGGCGGTTCAAATGAAAGAAATCCGGAACAGCTCCACAGACGGTTCTTCTTGAAGATAGACTTCACGTAAAACTTGGAAATTGCATATATTGGACACAGAGTTCGGACCAATATCTTGTGGATGGAGTTGGAAACTTGCGAGGACATCCGGAAGAATTTTGATCCCATGGGCTGAATCCCCGGTCTAAGTGCTGCATAAATACAATTACTTCTCCTTCTTGAGGTTCAGGAGGGCATTCGGCATCCGGAACACGCCAATGGAGGACATTTTTGGAGGCTAAAGCGCCAGTGGTGACATATCCATTGAGTTGCGTCTCAGTGATCTTGGACGGACCCAATTGCAAGTCGAGAATTGTTTGGCCATTACGGAAGAAGAAACTGCGAAAGGAAAAGTAAAACGGTTCACCGTTAACGGTTCAGACATATTATACAATGCTAAACCGACAATTTGGCGCCACCCAATTTCGGTTTAGCGAGGACTAATGGAGTATGGCGGATTAGCTATCAAAAAATTAAACCGCCCTTAGGAGGAAGAGACAGAACTGGAAAATCTGCTAAGTGTGGATGTAAACAGGTTTCACATATGAATGGAGTTAATTTGGATCTACCAAGATTGATGAAGGAAAAATTTCATCACCCATGCAAGCCTTATAAAGGGCAGGAAGTTCGTATGCGTTCTAACAAGAGGGTCCGAACAAAAGAAAGATGTGCAAAGTGCTAAACTGAAGGCGAGCGATTACTACAGGTGATATAGGCTACGGTTGGATTAAAAAGCCATGGCGAGCAGGTATGAAGAGACTAGGGATGAACACCTATGAACGACGATATGAACAGGAGCCTCAAGATGCAGATCTAGGGCATGAGGAGGAGCCTTACCCGATGCATGTAACAGCGGAGGAGCGCCGAGAGTCTCGGTACAACCAGGTTGATGCAATGCCTTGCAATCGACGCTGCTCGGAGGTCGGAGGCTGACGGCGGAGCTTCAGAGCTGGAGCGTCATGAGGAAGAAGAAGCGGAAGGAGGAAGAGGAGAAAGGGCCTTCCGGTCTATTTATAATGAGACGGAGTAATTAACAGGCGCGAGAATCAAGGAGTTGAAAGCGGCAGACAGCGCAGCGGTCGCCTCGATTTCCGGATAGTATTAAATGAAGGGAATCTTACTGTGTGGGCTTCTGTAATAAAGATGACGTCAAGATGCTCTGTTCTTTGTGGTCGGAGGATGAAGTCACGGCGATTTAAGCAGATGGCGGTTCTGAAATATGAAGGAAGATATTCGTAGTTTCCTAAGATGTTGAAGATTAACATGAACAGGTTCAAGTCAACTGGGGCCTAATGTTGGGGATGTAACTATCGAATATAAACCGCCTCAAGGGGTCGGTTTACCCTCGGCCATAATTGGGGCCCACGAAGACTCGGAAGGTGGCGATGTATTGTTGTAGAGCTTAGAGGCCGGAGCCTGAGGGCTAATTAGGGCCCATAATGGTAAAACCGCCATAACCATGTAACTTGTGTTGTAAGATAAGAGAAAGAAGAGACCGAGCGGGACACTTGTATGAGCCGCCTCGGGACTCAGAGACCGGCCGGACGTCAACCCGTGTATATAAGGGGACGACCCGGCGGCGGTTTGGGGACAGAGAACAACAATTCAAGGCTTAGGCGAAGCTATTGCTCCCTAGTCGTCGAAATCACATCAATCCCATCACAAACTAGACGTAGGCTTTTACCTTCATCGAAGGGGCCGAACTAGTATAAACTCTCGTGTCTTTGCGTCCGCTTTAACCCCTCTAAGTTAACCCGTACGATGGCCCCGCGACTAAGTCCTTTCATGAGGACATCTGCCGTGACAATTCCACGACAGGATTCCTCATGGAGTCCTCTAGAATCTGTTATCGGATTCACAAGTCATGTCGTGCAAAGTATTAGCAGCTACTTACCGCAACAGATTCAGGGTTCATAGTGCAGCTCAGTTCAGAAAATTAAAAACAACATTGGGTGGTACTCAATAACTCGTACAAACAACTTGCAGGCCAATGGAACTGGACAAATTCCTCATGAATGATGAATACACCTTCGCCGGATTCGCCATTGAAGGAGACAAAAACAAGCTGCAGCTATCTGGCTTGGAGATCAACTCCGACAACTACATTGATATTCAGGTGGAATGGAGAGACCCATACAACAAAAGGAAATTTGACTCTTTGGCTGATGTTGCCGGCAGGCTGATCGACATCCACTACTATGACATGAAGAACAAAATCAACCACAACAAAGACCATACTTTGTGGGGGTTTTGCCCGCTGCCAGACAAGCTCATCAAGTATGCAGCAATAGATGCATTCGCCACCTACGAGTCATGGAGAATCATCTACGATGTCATAATGGGGCTAGACAGGGCAAAAAGAGAAAAAGAAGCGAAGAAGAAGAACAAGGCTGTAATCCCATTCAGCAACTAGAAATGAAATGGGCTAGGTTTAGTTTCATTTGTTAAGTTTGTATTAGAACAAGTATCCAGACAAGTTTGAAAAATCTAATGTGTGACGCCAAAACATACTACACACATACAAACAGATTCAAAAATATCGTTCAACAAAACTGTTTCAACATCTATTTTGAAACAGCTTTGGGCAGTCAGTGAAGAACGAAGGAATATGCAGTAACAAGCATAGTACATGAAGTTATCTTTGTCGACGTATGCAGTGCAGGAAGTAAATTACATGGAGTGCCCACTAAAAAATTGAAAAATTAATGGAAGTTACGTCACCAGAATAGAAGGACAATTAATAAAACCTACGTTACCAAGAAATAGGAAAGACCAAAGACTTCAACTTGCGAGAAGGCAACCTGGTCTCCTCTAATTTAACCGAAGACATTCCTTGGGTGTACTCCTGCAACTTGCAAAAGGGTGGATGTTCAAAATGAAAAGCAGATAGACCCTCTAGAATCAACTGTCATAACGAATGTAATTGAACTAACGGAGCAAGAGGAGCTCAACCTACATGACTTTGTAGCTATGAAGGAAGGCTATATAGGTGCATTTTTTGTCCACCGCTTAACAAAGTCGAACATAGCAGGAAAGATGATGGTATGTTTTTCTTGTATTTCTAATTTGTATGCAATATGCTTTTGTTTCTCGAGAGAAAGATTAATGCTATGCTACTCTTCCTGAAAATAGTGAATACACTGATTTGTGTTTTGCACCTATCAACCTATAGATGTAGCTGAAGATTCTTTTCGCTACAGTTCCTTCACATATTTGATTTACTTATTTCTATAATGGTGCATACAGAGATTACCAAAGAAAGTTGTCGACACCTTGAAGATCCCACGAGATGGGCTTGCTGCCATTCATTTGGGAAAGGACAGTTTTAGATCGGTCAAGTACCACAAGTGTGATGATGCCGCGTCATTTTTGGCAAGGGATGGTGTGATTTCGTCGGCATTAAAGGGCTAAAGGTTGATAAATCCATTCTTTTTGGTTTAAAGACCACCACTTGTGACGATCTTCAGATCAAGGTGGTTATGAGCATCCTGACCGAGGAGACACAAATGTAGCACAACAACACATGAGTGTCCTTTACTGTAGATATAGTGGAAAAACTATCTTCCTAGCAATTATGCTTTTATGGGTTGTTATATAGTACTTCTTTCTGTATGTAACCCAGTCGAAAACAAACCTGTATTTATGAAATATCGGATTGAATCTTTCGGTAAAAATGGCTATAGGTGCATGAAGTAGGTCCACATTACAAAGGATAGATTCTGGGGGACTACTGGTGATTCTTTCTTACTATGCAACAAATACCCAAGGTTTTTTCATGAATGATAACCCAAAAGTATAAGGGGTCAATTGTAGCCTTCATGTAAGAGTATCAAACCCAATGAGGAGCTGAAGGTAGAATTAACATTCTCTCAAGTTCTATCGACCGCCGATACAACTCTACGCACACCAACGTTTGCTTTACCTAGAAACAAGTAATAAAATCTAGAAGTACTTTGTAGGTGTAGTTTGATAAGTTTACAAGATAATAAAGAACGTGGAAATAAAAGTTATGTGTTGTTTTAATAGAAGAACAATTAAGTTAGTATAGCGAGTGTGGAAAAGCGGTGGTAGGATTAGCAAAATTGTCCTAGGCAATTGATAACAAGATCGGTAACCATTACTGTAATTTTATATGAGGGAGAGGCATGAGCTAACATACTTTCCGTACTTGGATAATATGCACTTATGATTGGAACTCTAGAAAGCATCCGCAACTACTAAAGATCATTAAGGTAAACCCAACCATAGCATTAAGTAACAAGTCCCCTTTACTCCCATACGCAACAACCCCCTTACTCGGGTTTAAGCTGTCACTCTCACAACCCACTATAAGCAAATCATGAACGTACTACACTGACCTACAACGGGGATACCCCACATGTGCGAGGCACGGCGGGCACCATAGGACAACACCATATTAACATACAACTCATATCAATCATACCCATACCACAATTAACCCGTAGGACAAAAGAAATCTACTCAAAGATCATAGGATGGCAACACATCAATGGATAATAATATGTGGCAAAGCACCATATTTAAGTAAAGGTTACAGTGGGGAGAGAGAGGTTACACCGCTGTAAGGAGAGGGAGAGAGTTAGTGATGATGGCGGTGAAGTTGTTGGTGTAGATTGCCATCACGATGGTTCCCCCGGCGGCACATGGAAGACGGGATAAATGCCCCCAGCCTGGTTATGGACATCAGACACAATAAGTGTTGCTACAAGGGCGCTCGTCGTGTCCACGTTGGCAAAGTTACTGTGCAATGCTGGGGTGAAAAAATTTCTCGGTAAAACATGTAAACCTAGCCAACACGCTTCCTCCCCACTCTGCCATTCCCCTCCCCCTCGCCTCGTCCTCTCCTGAGTCGCTGTGTCGCCGGCTCCGCCGCTTCTCCTCGCCGTTCCTTGCTACTTCTTGAGCTTGCGTTGGTTTTTCCCTTGAAGAGGAAAGGGTGATGCAACAAACTAGAGATAAGTATTTCCCTCAGTTTGAGAACCAAGGTATCAATTCAGTAGGAGGTACAACCAAGTCCCCAATATATGCACCTGCACAAACAATCAAACACTTGCACCCAACGCGAAAAAGGGGTTGTCAATCCCTTCACGGTCACTTGCAAGGATGAGATCTGATAGAGATAGATAGTATAAAAGATTGCTAAAACGTGAAATAAAGTAAACACAAATAAATTGCAGCAAGGTATATTTGGATTTTTGATTTTATAGATATAAAAGTATATGATGGAAAATAGACCTTGGGGCCATAGGTTTCACTAGAGGCTTCTCTCTTGAATAAAGCATACAGTGGGTAAACAAATTACTGTTGAGCAATTGATAGAAAAGAGAATAATTATGACGATATCCAAGGCAATGATCATGAATATAGGCATCACGTCCGTGACAAGTAGACCGACTCCTGCCTGCATCGACTACTATTACTCCACACAACGACCGCTATACAGCATGCATCTAGAGTATTAAGTTCATAAGAACGGAGTAACGCCTTAAGCAAGATGACATGATGTAGAGGGATAAACTCAAGCAATATGATATAAACCCCATCTTTTTACCCTTAATGGCAACAATACAATACATGCCTCGCTACCCCTACTATGTCACTGGGTGAGGACACCGCAAGATTGAACCCATTACAAACCACCTCTCACATGGCAAGATAGATCAATCTAGTTGGCCAAACCAAATCAATAGATCGGAGAGAAATACATAGCTATTTTAATCATGCATAAAAGAGTTTAGAGAAGACTCAAATAATATTCATAGATAATCTAATCATAAACTCACAATTCACCGGATCTCAACAAACGTACCGCAAAAGAAGATTACATCGGATATAACTCCAAGAACATCGAGAAGAACATTGTATTGAAGATCAAAGAGAGAGAAGAAGCCATCTAGCTACTAGCTATGGACCCGTAGGTTTCTGGTAAACTACTCACACATCATCGGTAGGGCATCAAGGTTGATGTAGAAGCCCTCCGTGATAGAATCCCCCTCCGGCAGATCGCCGGAAAAGGCCCTAAGATGGGATCTCACGAGAACAGAAGCTTGCGGCAGTGGAAAAGTTTTTTTGTGGACGCTTCTGGTGGTCCGGGAATATTTGGTAATCTATAGTGCAAAGATTAGTGTTGGGGGACTCCCGAGGGGGCCACAAGCCAAGGGGCACGCTCCCCCTAGGGCGCGCCCTGAGGGCTTGTGGGATCCTCGGGACTCCTCTGGCCCCTTCTCCAAGTCCTTTGGGTGTCTTCTGGTCCAAGAAAAATCATCGCGAAAATTTTATTCTGTTTGGACTCCGTTTGATATTCCTTTCTGAAAAAGTCAAACACTAGAAAAAAAAACAACAACTGGCACTGGGCACTGGGTTAATAGGTTAGTCCCAAAAAAATGATATAAAATAGTACCAAAATGCATATAAAATATCCAAGATAGATAATATAATAGCATGTAACAATGAAATATTATAGATACGTTGGAGACATATCAAGCATCCCCAAGCTTAATTCCTGCTCGTCCTCGAGTAGGTAAATGATAAAAACAGAATTTTTGATGTGGAACGCTACCTAACATATTTCTCAATATAATCTTATTCATTATGGCATTAATGTTAAGATCCATAAGATTCAAAACAAAAGTTTAATATTGACATAAAAATAATAATACTTCAAGCATACTAATAAAGCAATCATGTCTTCTCAAAATAACATGGCCAAAAAAGTTATTCCTACAAAATCGTGTGGTCTGGCTACGCTCTATCTTCACCACACAAAGTATTTCATGATGCACAACCCCGGTATTAGCCAAGAAATTGTTTCATACTTTTAACATTCTCAAACTTTTTCAACTTTCACGTAATACATGAGTGTGAGCCATGGATATAGCACTATAAATGGAATATAATATGATGGTTGTGGGGAAAAAAGAAAGAGATATTCTCACATCAACTAGGCAAATTAATGAGCTTTGAAGATTCCCATCAATTGATATTGATGCAAGTGAGTAGGGATTTTCATGTAATGGGTGCACTAGAGATATAAGTTTATGAAAACTCAAAAAGAAACTAAATGGGTGTGCATCCAACTTGCTTGCTCACGAAGACCTATTTTCCAGGCACTTGGCTTAGTCTGGCCCAGGCGATTAAAAATTGGTTGCCTGGGTATCCCAATCATAGCTGTCTGGCCCTAATCCTGCTGCAGTTTGTCGTTTCTTCTATGGGCCAGCTCTCAAATCAACGCACTTTGTTTAATAAGCTTTCTTCAGGCCAAGTTTTGAAACAAACGATCTATGCCCGGTCGGGCACAAAATTCCAACTGTCCAGGCTGCATCCAAGCGTGACTTTTTGGCAGGCATGAAAGTCAGGATGCGAACTAAACTGCCCCATACTCCCTTCGTCCGGAAAAGCATTTCCGGAGCTTAGTTCATTTCCAATTTTGCAACAAAACCTTTCTGGGTTTAAATCTCATCCTAATCCCCCCTCACCTCTGCTTCTTCCTCCTTCGACCGCGGTAGGACCAAGCGGTCGTCGTAGCCACCGTCGGCAGCCGCCGTAGAAACAGCGGGCGCCCACCTGCGTCGCCGCCCACCTGCGCCGCCACCCACCTGCGCCGCTGCTGCCCCGCCGCCCATCTGCGACTGCTCCTCCAAGGCGACCACCTCGACGGGCGCCTCCTCCTCGTCGCCCTGCTCGCGTCCCTGGCCGGTTCCTTGCGACCGCGGCAATCCCAGCCACCGCTGCCCGCCCCGGCCACCGCTCTCCTCTCGCTGAGTTGGGCAGGCAGGGCCACGCGGATCTTCCCGGGCGGCGAGACGACCACGCGGCCCTGCTGCTGCCGCTGCCGCCCGTCCGATCGAATCCCCGCCCAGCTGCTGCTGTTGGCCACTGCTGATTGTCTCTGCTGCTGCTGTTGGCTGCAGGTACAGTAATCTGAACCATGAGCTCCTCTGCTTGAATTGACGAATTGCCATGGTCCTGTGTTCTCCTCTGCTACTCTCAATTTGTTCTTGATCCTCTGTTGGTCCTTGTTCCTCTTTGTTGTGTTCAATTCAGAAGCAGACACACTCAACATATCACACCTGGCGGGATTCCACACCTGTTAATTTAGAGCAGCAACAAATTCGGAGGAGCAACACTCTGCTCTGAATAAAGATCAGGAGCAAATCACACCAGGAAGCCACCAATTCTGCACATCACAACAGGAGCAGCCACAGGACAATCCATCTGCAAGCCTGAATTGGCATTTCTCCTCCGGCAGAATAAAGATCAGGAGCAAATCTGCTCTTACAGAGAGAAAAACAAAAATAAGCATCAAGAATTGGCATGTTCTGGTATTAATCTCAGCTTATTTTCCTTGATCTTTCCAATGAAGTGTATTGCTATGTTCTGATACTCGCTGTGTTCAATGAAGTGTCCATGTTCTGGTATTAATCTCAGCTTGATCTTTTCATTATCTCTGAATTTCTAAATAGAGTCTACATACTGCAAAAATTTGAGAAAACTACTGAATTAGTGTTGTCACTGGGAGTAATTGAAAGTGGCCAAATCTTGTATATTATTGATCAATCGAAACAGCAACAAAATGGTGGCGATGAAACTGTAGTTTTCAGTATTTCTGTAGAAACTGTAGTTTCTACTGTATTATTGACCAATCGAAGCAGAATGTCTTATTTAGCCATTCTTTCTACTGTAGTTTCAGTACTAGAGTAGCATGAAACTGTAATTTTCAGTATTCTGTCCAAACAAAAAACTGTTAAAAAGACCATGTGTTTTTTGGTCAAAATCTGCATGTAAACCTGAAATAATCAGTCATAAAGAATATCCTCAAGACCATGCGTTTCTTGGATTTCTTGATTGTATTCTGTGCTTGCAGGAGTAAATTTCTTGGAGTAATTTTGTGCTTGCAATGTTTGAGTTCTGAAGCCTTTTTACTGAAAATCAAACAGAAATGTTTTCTCAACTCAGAAGCCTGTTACTGCACCTGTACTGCACATTATAAAATCTCCCGGTACTTAACCCACCCAAGCTATGAGGCAAAAATTTCAGTTAACTGTTATGGACAATTGTCAATTTTCTGTAATGATGATGGAACATTATAAAGCATTGTACTCGAGTATATGAAGGATACAAAAAATTTAGCACCTTAACTGCTTTTATAAAGCATTAGGATACAAGAATCATTGATCATTGATGTTGGAGTATAAATCATAAGAGGAATATCTTGTGAAGCAATAAGAATAAGAATTTGCTCTGAATTTTGACAGTAAGGTGCCTCTAATCATAGCCTAGAAGCCAGCCTTTTCGTCCTTGTTGTCTTACAGCATAATTATTCTTTGAGTAGAATCAATCAACAAATCAAAAGAGCAACTGCAGTGTGAACAAAAAGAAGGAAGAAATGAACTGCAGCTCACCTGACATGTGCAAAAACTAAATCAGTCAAGTCTCACAGTCTCTAATCTCAACATCTAGCACATATCAGTAACATGTAGCAACAGCAGCAGCACTCCGAAGTGATCCAATCCTCAGCAACTAATTGACCAGCTAGCTTCAGGATTGAAAGTAATCCTGAAGAAACTTATTCAGACTACATCAACAGCACTCCATCATCAAGATTGAAAGTAATCTGGACTACATCAACTGCAGGATTTGGCGTTCAGGACATGTACATGGTGACGGCTTTGGTGCCCTGCCCTCGGAGAAGGCGTGCTTGGCGAGCTCGCCAGGGAGCACGAGGCGGACCGCGTTCTGCACGTCGCGGGAGGTGAGCATGGTGCGCCTGGCGTACTGCGCCAGCCGCGACGCCTCCGTGGCCAGCCTCTTCTTGGTCCCGTCGGTGGCCTCGTCCTGGTACGCGTAGGGCTCCTCCTGCGTCTCCTGGCTCTGCAGCGACGCCGGCGTCTTGCTGGCGCCTCTCTTGCGTTCCCGCTGCCCCTTCGGAGGAGCACCGCCAGCAGGAGGAGGAGCACGTCGGAGGCTAGCGACACCGCCGTGTATCCGGAGGCGCGGAGGGGGGCGTGGAAGAGGATCCACGAGGCGACAGCAGCCGCTAGCAGCAGCGCGCTCAGGTCCGCCCGGCCTCGGCGCCACAGCACGTCGGAGCCGGCAAATCGAGCGCTTTGTAGAGAAGGGGATCCCTTTCCTCTGGATCTCCCCTCCCGTCCCCCTCGTCGGGAACAGGCAACGCGGACGAAGAAAGGCGGCGAGATGAGGGGGAGAAGGCAGTGGCGCGCGGCGAGGCGACCGGGAGAGAGGATGTCGCCGTCGCCGTCGCAAAATCGAGGAGGAGAGGATGGGGAACGCGGTGCGTGCTGCGTCGTTTGTCGGATTAAACCGAAGGCTTTTTTTATATATAAATTGTCGTCGGTGACAAGCTTTATCGGACACAAGTACAATTACAGTAGGTAATTCATCACTGGTCACGAGCACACGGACACGGTGGATTTTTTTAGAAGCTTGGTGGAGATCCGTCTCACTCGTCGGCCGGCGGCGCGGGGCCGAGCGCGGGGCCACAGCCCGTGACGCAGGAGACGTCCTGCGCCACGCAGACCGCCGTACAGTTCGCCTGTTCGGACAATCGACCAACGACTTTGGGCGGACGCGGCCGGACCCCCCGTCGGTGGACGCGGTTGGCGCTCCGACGCGCCCCGCGCCCAGTTCGCCCCTGGTTCCGCCCGCGGTTGTCGCCAAGGCGGTGGCCAGGAGGATAAGCATAATTGCGACGACGGAGTTCGCGGCGGTGGCCATTGAAGCTTGCAGTGACTTTGATTTGTGATTTCTGAAATTGAATGCGAGAGTTTAAATAGCCCGGGGATCAGTGCCCATAACGTCCTGAAGTCGTCCCCGAGAGCGCGCTCATGCAGTAAGAGTGGCAGCTGAGCAAAAATTGTGTGAAGTCGGGGTGATCTCGCCGTGTGTTTCACTGTTTCTTCTTTTGGCGGGAGGAGGAAGAAGAAGAAAGAAAGAAGAAGAAGAAGCCACCAACCGGGCCGGGGCCGGGACTTTACACAGTTGGCCCACTGTGAAGACTGGCCCAAGGGGCCTCCGAAGATTATTGGGTAGTCCACTCAGAAACAAATTTGTAGTTATAGTTGTAGTAGTTCTAAAAAAAAAAAGTTGTAGTTCTAGTTCGCAAAATCTATTCCTTGCTGATTCTCAAAAAGAAAAAATATTCCTTGCCTACTGGGCACTGTGTAGTCTTACACACGCATGACTGCGATCCTACGGACGGGAATCTACTGGAGACTGGAGAGTGGAGAGAGAGGCACATTCGTATCCAAAAATCTACTGGAGACGGGAATTAATCTACTGGAGAGTAGAGAGGGAGTAGTTTACAGGTGAGCCTAATTAGGCGGGCCGACATGGCAAATTGTTTCTTGTCCAGTCCAGGGTGGTCGATCGCATAGGTACGTCGCAAAGTGTTTTTTACCGGTGCTGGGAGCTACCAGTGATTCTCTCACCAATGCCTTGCTGCCATGTGTAAAGGTGTGAGACCACCGTGGCGGAGCTAGCTAGTCCATGGAGCCGGGGCAAAATACGAAGGGATATGGCTCATGGGCATTTGCTCACTAAAACTGATGATTAAATCTCCATCTCCTTCTATAATCTCACGGGAGTTACTGGGCACAGCCCGGGCAGCTGCCCAGGGTCGCCGGGAGGTGGCTCCGCCATTGTGAGACCACATGCATGTGTATATCAAAGTATTGATGTAAATAATTTCTTGTATTTTTGTTTTAAGTCAAATTAATGTCAAATCAATGGGACTCATGTCAGGTGAGAGAGAGTGAGAGAGAGAGAGAGAGAGTCTATCCTGACGTTGCATGTGGTGCCGTGGTACAAATCCTTTCCTTTTATTTTCTCTATAAGATTTTCAATCATTTATATCTTTTAAACCGTATTGTTACTTTTGAAATATCTTTTATTTTTGAATTCCTGAAGCCAAGATCTTTAGAATAAGACCAAATTTGGATGCATTTCAAACATGTTTTAATTTTAGCATGTCAAATGACTGAAATCAGGTTTCTGAAACAAGCGAAATATGTTTTTTGAAATAATTGAAATTAGTTTTTTTTATTGAGTGAAATCAATTTTAAAATATGTTTTCTCAATTGAGCAAAGTATGTTTTCTCAACCGTGTGAAATTATTATTTTTAGATGAGTGAAATTTGTTTTCCATACATATGACACATATTTCGGTGTGAAATACGTTAAAATAGTGAAATGTGATTTCTAAGATGAGACTACAGTAATGGGTTGCAGCAACGAGAGCTTGAAGGTCATGGCGAAACGAGGCTGCTGTCCTGTCACACAGTCACCGGTCTCTTGTTCGCGCTTCAAGATACAAGAGCCCACGTGCTTCCCATCCTTCCGGTTCGGTGCGGTCACCGGCGACGCGGCACGTAGGAACAGAGAGGGTGTGGAGCTACATCCATCGCCTGTCCGGCTCGCCCGTGAATTCTAGCGGCACGTAGCGACTCGCCGGACTTTTTTGGCACGCGCTACAGCGTTCGCCAGTTCGCCCGTGCAAAGGCAGGCCGATCGTGAGACGGCTGACTTTAATTTGGCTCTTACGTACGGTTGCGTTTGTTTGTGTTTGCTCTTTGCTGGTAGAGTACATACGTGACATGCTAGCCAACATGAGAAAATCGGCTATTTGCCACTTCTAATACAGGGTTTCGCAAAATTGCCATTCTCAACATTGACTTCGTAAAAATGCCACCTAGCTGGTATGCATATTGATTAACATGCCATTTTCCTTATTTCTATTGCTTTTCTTTTTTCCTTTTCTTTTTCTGGCAACAGAAAGGACCAAAGTGCCCTTGGATATTTCAACCTGATCCGATGTGTTTGTGTACAGGTTGGATGAGGATTGCTCGACTAGCTCATCCTTGTCAAGTTGCTCGCCGTTGTACTTCGTTGATGCTTGCCCGAGCCAGCGATGCTCTGCCTTAGCTGAACCACGCCAGGGTGAGCAATCGCAGGTCGTCGCCGACGCTAGCCTACACTGCTGGCCACCGCTGCTCGCCGCCGCTTTAGCAGGACCACTCCGTGTGAGCAACCGCAGGTCGCCATCAGCTACTCCACGCGCTGCACCACCGCTGACTCGCCGCCTAGCTTGACCATGTCCGTGTGAGTAACCGCAGGTCGACGCCGGTGCTCGCTTGCCGTCGGCCGATACTGCAGCTCGCCGGTGGTCCGCAAGACCTCGCGGATGCCTCACGCGAGCCACCGCAGCTTGCAGCCAGTGCACGCCCACTCCTCGCCTCGCCCGGCGCAGCTCGCCCTCCTCTTGGCGTTGGCAGCAGCAGCTGTTGGAGGAGACGGATGCGTGCCCAAGTTGTGAAGATGGAGAATGCAAGAAGACAGAAATGGGCAGCGTCCAACGATTGAAGCAAGACGTCCAGGCAATCAGGATGCGCCCAGCATGATATTCTTGGCGGGCAGCATCCACTGCCTACTTCAAGCGTTCGATCCGATTCCAACACGTAGATAGCGGTAGACAACATCAGGGGTACTTTGGCCCTTTCATGTGCTAGAAAATGGAAAAGAAAAACAAAAGCAATGGAAAATGGAAAAATGGCATGTTAATCAAAGTACATGAACGCAGATTTTTACGGTTTCAACGCCGAGAGTGCAAGAATTCTGCGAAGCCTCAGATTGAAAGTAAGAATACCGATTTTCTCAGCCAACATACGCTCATGGAAGCGTGAATAGGAATGTCCAGCTGATGCACACTTGAAACGGATGGTGTCATGTTAGGTAGGTCGATGCATCATCACACCACCGGAGAGTCGCCTTCACTGGTCTGTGGTCACACGGCCGCCCCGCGCTAGACAATCTCACCCGAAGAGCAGCCGTGGTGCTCCGTACAGCGCGCCGTCTCCAGCAGGGAGACCGATGGAGCCCCCGCGCGCGACGCGGCGCCGCCCTCTTCACCATGCGGTGGTCTTATCCGGTGAGTATCCTCGCACCCAGAACTTGTGGTCGTCGCTTTACACCACGGCCACCGCGAGTTCCTGGATCTCGACTAGCTACCAGGGGCGGGTGACTGGTGGCGCGATGAGAATTGAGAGGGCGGAGATGGGTACATCGCAATGCTATTCTTACAGGAGGTTTACTTCGAGGGATTGAACAGGGGACCGGTCGAGGGATTCCGCTAGTGTAGCTCGACAACTTTGCATCGTCGGTTCGTCACACATCACCCCAAATATCAACAACCAGGTGCATTTTTCATTGCCTTCTCCAAAAATCCACCGGGAGGTGGATGGGGTACAACATTTTTTTTCCGGGCCATAGCATTGGTTCCTTTTTGAGAACATGGCAGATCGCTGCCTATTAATTAAGAGGGAAGAAATGAGTTACAGAACTACAAATATTTATAGAACAAACGCCTGAGCACAAGCTGAATTAACTACTGAAAAGACTAATCAGGCTCAGGGCCTGGCTCGTTTGCATCGTCAAACATCCAGTCATTGCAAAACCTAGGTTCGGATAAATCCGTCCTGATCAGGTAGAACAAATTGGACTCGATAAGAACTACTGCCGGTAGCCCGAAACACCCTAAGGTTGCATTCCTTGCAAATGTGCCATCCCGTGTAGATTACCGCCGTCAGCTGTTTAGCACTGAGGGTGCAGGCGTGGTCATTGCACCATCCCCTGACAGAAGTGGCAGCCTGGATGGAGCGGGATAATTGTGGGAAAGTGAGCCAATCAGCCAACTCCTGCCAAACACCTCGAGAAAATGGGCAACTCAGGATAAGATGGAGAGCAGTTTCAGGTTCCTTATCACAAAGATGACAGAGCTGACTGTGCGGCCGTTATCATTAGTTAGGATCCTTCCCTGAAGCCATAACCAGAAGAAGAACCTGCACTTAGGCTTAGGCTCGACCTTGGCTCTCCATAGCTTGAAGAAGTTGCAATCAGTGGCAGACCCATATAATTGAATTGAGTACACATAGCTAGCAGAGTATGTATTGTCAGTCGTCCATCTCCAGGAAATGGAATCGTGCACATCGGGAGTAAGGTTGATGCATTTTAGCCTTGTCCATAGAGCAACAAATTGCTGCATCTCCACCTCATTAAATAAGCGATGAAGCCCACGCATCTAATTCTGAGCCTCCATAGCAGAAGCAACCATGGCCTTCTTGACAGAACTCGGATGATAGAGAGTTGGAGAAAGGGAAACAGGGGATTGATCGTCAAGCCATTTGTCCTTCCAGAACAAACCCTTGTTACCATTGCCAATGGTGATCACAGTGGAAGCATCAAATAGGGTGCATTCATCCTTGTCACAAGGGGTTTCTGTGCCCACCCTAGGTCTGGAATCATCAGTCCATTCATACCATTTCCCGCTTAGCCTTAGCGCTCTGCCAAAACGTCCCATGTCGAGGACCCGAAGGCCTCCCAGGTGCTTTGGACGGCACACAGTTGCCCAATTGATAAGACAAGCACCGCCGCTTGCCTGAATGTTGGATTTCCAAAGGAAGTTAAATCTGATCTTGTCAATTTTCTTGATGGCCCAAGCTCCTAGCTTGAAAACAGTCAGCATGTATATGGATATAGCGGATAGGATATAATTTATTATTGTATTAAATCACCGACAATTAATATGGATCGGAGGGAGTAGGACCAATCTTGCAGCGCGGGCGAGAAGCTTGCCATGCCACCGGGGCAGCCTTGCAGCAATCTGGTCGATGAGGGGCTGCAGCTCAGCACCGGTCAATTTCCTGTAGAGCAATGGCAGTCCGAGGTATTTGCATGGAAAGTGCTGCACTGGCACAGGAAAATCCACCAAAAGGCTATCCAAATGAACGCCCTGGCACTGGATAGGCCTGAAGCTTGCGGATGATCTTGGCCACCATGTGCATCAGACTAATAGGCCTGAAGTCCTTGATTCTTGTTGCGTCCTTGGATTTTGGCAGGAGGGGGGTGTGGGCAGGGCAGAGTTGAGCATATGCCAATGCCTGTCCCTGAGGTTGTAAAATTGCATCACTGCATTGATAAGGTCGTCCTTGACAATGGTCTAACAACTCTTGAAGAAATCTGTCATAAACCCGTCGGGCCAAGGGGCCTTCCTGGAGGGCAGATCAAAGACTGCTTTCTTGATCTCCTCGACAGTGAAGACCTCATCGAGTGAGGAGATATCAACGTGTGGCAGCTGGAGAAAGTCCTAGTCGAAAGAGCTGTCTCGAGGGCAAGTGGACCCGAGGGAGGCAGAGAAGTGTTGATGGAACTCACATTGATTGTCTATTTCCAGAGACCATTGCCTTACGTCCGTGCGAAGGATATGAATGAAGTTGTGCCTTCTCCTCCCATTAGCTTTGAGGTGAAATAGCTTGGTATTGGCATCACCTGCTTTTAGCCAAGTATAATTATTGATCGTTGCCTGATGCGAATTCCTTGCACCGCAGCCAAACCCAGGATTTTCTGACAAAGGAATTGCCTTAGACCAATTTTAGCAATAGTGAGGTCCCTATGGTCCAGAGCAGAATCCTTGCTCGACTCCACACTCAAAGAGATTTTCCTAGCCTGGAGAACTTACTGTGGAGCACCCACAAGGCGTCAGAGTGCAACGTTGGCAGCATCCAAGATTCAGTGACAAACTGTTCAAACCGAAATCCCTTGAAGATTCTCTGGATAATCTGGCATGTGAGGATCATGGCACAGTGGTTTGAGACAGATGATGTTATTGCACGAAGGTGGCATTGCGGGAAGAGCAAATCCCAATCCAGGGAACAGAACACATGGTCAATTTTAGTGTAGTTTTGTTGCTAAAAAGAACTCACCGATGTAAATTTGTGGCCATGAAGCCTGAGCTCGGATACCTCCATGACATTAAGAGAAACTCTGCAGGTATTGATAAGCCTCCTTTTGATCTTACTGTTACTTTTGTCCTCAGCTTTGTATAGCAGATTAAAGTGTCCCAGCAGCAACCACGAGATTTATATTTTCAAAGATTGCGTTAAGCTCTTTGGTGAAAATTAACTTGCCATTATCAGCCTGCAGTCCATACACGGCAGTGATACTCCATGAATAAGCAGATGCCCTCATCAAGATATCGGCAGAGACCGTGTATAAGGTTTGTATAAGCAGTTGCTGATGGAGAACATGTCCTGGGAGACCGCAAGAATGATACCACCCCTTGACCCATCAGCCGGCAAGAAAGTGTAGGAATCAGCAAACTCAGACCAAGGAACTCAGAGATTAGCCTAAAGTCAATAACCTGCAATGTTGTTTCCTGGAGACACACAATTGAGGCTTTCATTTGCAGAACAAGCTCACGCACCACTAGACGACGTGCCAGATTGTTAAGTCCGCGCATGTTCCAGTTCAGTATAATGCAGTTGTGTTCAATCATGGAACCAGGGGGACACGGTGCAGCCGAACTAAGCAGCAAGACAACAGTTCGAAGCAAGCAAACCACAAACATTTGATCAAGGTAGCACAAACACATATGTTGGCCTCTGAAACCAGGAGGCATCACCATAGAAGTCGATCGACACGGAAGCAGGCAAGGGTGAACTTGTAAGAGTTAAACACGACCGTCTAATAGGTGTCCGTGTAGGATTAGAAAAGTAAGCTGAGTTCTAGTAGGATTACTAGTCCGAGTCAAGTATCTAGTCCCTACATGGACGTGTATATAAGCACCGGCAAGGCTGCTTTGTACACCACAACAAAAAGTAATAAAGCGATTACCAGGCTCGAGACGAGCCTGTAGCTATCGATCAGTTTTCCTCCGTTCAGATTCGATCGCTGGTTTACGTCGAGAGAGAAGCTCCGTCAGAGATCGATTCAATCGATAGAGCTAGCTAGCTACGTTCACACAGCGGCTACACGTATTGCTTCTGCTAAATCAATTAAGCAGGCTGCTAGTGTGCTTGCTAGCTTGCATGCTCCTGGGTGGTTTTGATCTAGCGATCAAAAGCCAACAATTGGTATTAGAGCCTCGACGATCTACGATCTACGATGACGGACAGTGACGCTGAGTCGGTCAAGTCCGGCAACGGCGGTTCCAAGGCGAACAAGAAAGGCGACAATGTGAAGAAGGGCGGCAAGTCAGCAACAAGTGGTGGCGGGCAGGCGGCTCCAACTTACGAGCGCATCACAACATCCCCATCCAGTACCCGATGCTCACCGACGCCAACTACGGCGTGTGGGCGGTGAAGATGAAGATCATTCTCCGAACCCTTCGAGTGTGAGAGGCCATCACGGACGACGACGTTGACAAGGAGTGCGACGATGGTGCCATGGCCGCCATAGCCCAGTCTGTGCCGGATTCCATGCTGATGACATTGGCAGAGTTCGAGACAGCGAGAGAGGCATGGAATGCACTCAAAGAGATGAGGATCGGAGAAGATCGCGTCACCAAGGCTCGGGCACAAGTCTTTGAGCGCCAATTTCACAAGTTGCAGATGGAGGAAACTGAATCGGTGAACGACTATGCCATGCGTCTGACTACATTGGTGGGAGAGATCCGCGCGCTTGGTGCAAAGCTCGACGAAACCGAGATTGTGGATAAGTTTTTCAGTTCAGTGACTGATAAATTCACGTACATCATCGGCACGCTCGAGCAGCTTTACGACATCGACGACATTGACCATAACGGAGGCGATCGGACGCTTGCGGACATGGGAAGAGAATGCTCGTGGTTGTCGGAAAGGCAAAGAAGGAGGTGATGACCAACTCATGTACTCGCGCGCAGATTGGGAGTCCCCAAGTAGCAAAGGAAGGCGCAACGTTGGCGAAGGCTCAAGCAACGCAAAGCGCGGCGGACAAACCGAAGAAGGCAAAGGAAAAGGCAAGCCACAAGCTCGTGGTAAGGCGGACCGATCTAAAGAGCGGAAGACACGGAACTTGGATATGTCCGAGGTCAAGTGCTATAACTGCAACGAGATGGGTCACTTTGCGAAGGATTGTCCGGAGCCTAACAAAAGGGAGATCAAGGCAAATTTGGCGAAGCAAGAAGACGAACGTCCAGGTCTTCTGATGGCCGAAGTTTGTGATCTTGTGGAGCCTAACAAGAGGGAGATCAAGGCAAATTTGGCGAAGCAGGAAGACGAACGTCCAGGTCTTCTAATGGCCAAAGTATGTGATCTCGTCCAAACAGCGGTTGTGAAACCAAACCGGAAAGTGCTACTTCATGAGAAAAAAGTAACACCAAAGTTATCCGGGAGCCAGAACGTGTCGTGGTATCTCGACACGGGTGCCAGTAACCACATGACGGGGTGCAAGGAGAAGTTCCTCGAGCTAGAATATGATGTTCAAGGCTCGGTCAAGTTCGTGATGGTTCAAATGTGGAGATTTGTGGGCAAGGCTCTATCCTCTTTGAGGGTCTCACAGGAGAACATCGCATACTCACCGGAGTGTACTACATCCCACGGCTTCGCAACAACATCATCTCTGTCGGGAAACTTGACGAGAATGGATGCAAGGTGGATATTGAGAACGGAGTGATGACGATCTTCGACAACCTCCGAAACGTGCTAGCGCGTGTGAATCGTACGTGGAACAGGCTCTATATCCTCAACCTTGATCAATCTCAACCGGAGTGTTGGCTCGCCAAGAGTGATGATGATTCGTGGTTATGGCATGCTAGATTTGGACACGTTAACTTCTACGCCGTGAAGAAGATGTCGAAGATGGAGATGGTATCCGGGATGCCGCTTATCGACCATGTTGATCGAGTATGTGACGGGTGCTTGGTTGGAAAACAGCACATGAGACCGTTCCTGCTCGATCTACCTATCATGCAAGTGATGCACTCGAGCTGCTCCATGGTGATCTATGTGGCCCTATCACCCCAAAGAACTCACGGAGGAAAGAAGTACTTCTTCCTTGTGGTAGATGACTACTCGAGATACATGTGGGTCGTTCTCCTACGATCTAAAGATGAGGCATTTGAAGCGTTCAAGAAGCTGAAGGCTGCAACGGAGATGGAACACAAGTTGAAAGTTCGCGCTCTACGGACAGATCGCGGCGGAGAGTTTACGTCAAACGAGTTCAACGACTACTGCGAGAAGATTGGCATAAAAAGGTTCCTCACGGCACCTTATACGCCACAGCAGAATGGGGTTGTTGAAAGGCGCAATCGAACCGTTGTTGACATGGCGAGAAGTTTACTCAAAAGCAAGAACTTGCCGGGGAGATTTTGGGGAGAAGCTGTCTCAACGGCGGTCTATCTTCTCAATCGGGCTCCAACGAAGGCGGTGATTGGCAAGACTCCGTATGAAGCAATTTACGGACGTAAGACGAATGTGTCTCATCTACGGACGTTCGGGTGCGTGGCGCATGTGAAGACGGCGGAGCCGCATCTCTCAAAGCTTGCCGATCGTAGCACCAAGATGGTGTTCATCAGATACGAGAGGAGCTCCGGCATCAAGGCATACCGCTTCTACGATCCACGAACCAAGCATCTACGGATTTCACGCGACGTCGTGTTTGAGGAAAACCAAGCATGGAATTGGAGCACAGCAGCCGACGATGCTCCAAATGCTAACATATTCACAGTTGAATTTTCAACTCATGATGATGCAGGCGAGGATGTCCAGGTGGTTGGCAAGACGCACAACCAAGGTGACCGCAATGGCAGTGATCATCATGGTGCCGACACCGACGACGAAGCGCATGGGTCGCAAGGTGATAGCGACAACGACGCGGACGACACGAGCGGAGATCTTGGCGACGACATCGACAATGAGGCGCATAGTGACAACGACAATCAAGATGATGGTCATGGTCACGACGACTATGCCAACGACGTGGATGTCAACGATGCGGATGCCAACGATCCGACATCTACCACGCCCGAGACTCAATCGTCTTCCTCAAGTGCATCGACGCCGACACAATTTGTGTCGCCCCCTTCGCAAGCCACGACGGATTCTTCCGAGTCTCATCGCTACAATACCCTCAAGAAAGTCTACAAGTACGCAAAGCCAGTTACACTCGAGTACTCCGATTTGTGTTTACTCGGAGTTGAGGAGCCGGCGAACTTCGTAGAGGCGAGCAAAAGTTCAAGTTGGATGCACGCCATGGATGAGGAGATGAAGACGATCGAGAGCAATGGCACGTGGACTTTGGTAACCCGACCTCCGAACCAAAAGGCCATAGGTTTGAAGTGGGTTTACAAGTTGAAGAAGGACACGAAGGGTGACATTGTGAAGCACAAGGCAAGACTAAATCGCAAAGGGCTACGTACAACGTCAAGGAGTTGACTATGAGGAGGTGTTTGCACCGGTTGCTCGAATCGAGACGGTGAGAGTGCTCCTAGCTTTGGCAGGACAAAAGCATTGGAAGGTTCATCATATGGATGTGAAATCCGCTTTCCTCAACGGCGACCTCAAAGAAGAAGTGTACGTGGAACAACCCCTCGGCTACGAGAAGAAAGGAGAAGAAGGGAAAGTTTTCAAGCTCAAGAAGGCACTTTCAGGGCTGAAGCAAGCGCCAAGAGCTTGGAACGCAAAGTTAAACCGAAGTTTGGTCTCGCTCGGGTTCAAAGGATGTCCCCTCGAGGATCCAAAAGATAGTCTACCAAGCACCGAAGAACAGGTGAAGACTGAAGACGCGACCAAGGAGGAGCGCTGGCGTCAAGCTACGGACGAGCCGACGACAGCAAAGACGGTCCCTAAAATGCTGCAAGAAACGGCAAACGCAAGTGTAAGGCCTACAAGTAGTCGTATTTAGGATCCAGGTCAAAGAAAAGAGCACGTCGTGTTTAGGGAGGTGAATGTAAGAGTTAAACACGACCGTGTAATAGGTGTCCGTGTAGGATTAGAAAAGTAAGCTGAGTTCTAGTAGGATTACTAGTCCGAGTCAAGTATCTAGTCCCTACATGGACGTGTATATAAGCATCGGCAAGGCTGCTTTGTACACCACAACAAAAAGTAATAAAGCGATTACCAGGCTCGAGACGAGCCTGTAGCTATTAATCAGTTTTCCTCCGTTCAGATTCGATCGCTGGTTTACCTTGAGAGAGACGCTCCGTCAAAGATCGATTCAATCGATAGAGCTAGCTAGCTACGTTCACACAGCGGCTACATGTATTGCTTATGCTAAATCAATTAAGCAGGCTGTTAGTGTGCTTGCTAGCTTGCATGCTCCTGGGTGGTTTTGATCTAGCGATCAAAAGCCAACAGAACTGAACTAACAACTGAATTAACTGACAACCAACACTAAAAAGCAGTAAGAAATACCTGCAGAATTGAGCCTGTCGATTCACCACTCGTTGTAGCCATTCGACATTGGGAGTTGGTGGCCCGTCGATAGCTTGGTGCGGCTCACCAGGCAGCCGCACGATGGCCGCGATGTTGCCGTCTGTTGGGGGCACGCTTCCCAGAGGCTGTAGGGCGCCGTTTGGATAGCTGAAAGGAGCTGCGTCGACGGCAGTCTCATTTTGGTCGACCACCACCGTGGCACTGCTATCATCTTCAGGCTGCGGCCCAGTGGGCTGATCGGTGTCCGCATAGCCCAAGTGTAGATAACACTGGTTCTTACATGCCATGGCCCAAGTGTCCCACCCATAATATTTTCATACGAAACTTACATCCTTTCGCAGAGTCAGCATGAACGCCATTGTTTTACTTTTCAGTTTTTTGTTTGCAAGTATATTCGTAACTTGTGCAACAAGGGAAACACCCCAAATCCAACAGGCATTACTCAATTATTTCTTACTTCCTTTTTCGTTTATCATGTTTCTCCAAATACAGGAGTTCTGGAGAAATCATGAGGCTAGGAAGGATCTTTTTGTTTTTGTTCCATGGAGTAAACATGACAAAAACAAAATCTTCCTATCTTCTCATGGAGTACAGAGTTCACCTGATAGGAACTGGGATCCTACCAGGTCTAGCTCATAGGTTATAGGGTTGGAAGAGGGCTTGGCGTGGAGGAAGGCGAGGTCGCCGGCACTTGGGGACCGTCGCGCGAGAGAGAGAGGGCGCATGACACGGCTGCTAGGGTTAGGTCTCCCAGCTCACTTCAGGAAGCCGAGCAAATATGTTTGCTTCTGCTTGACTTCAAACGAGTCCTTACATGAGTTTATATAATCTCCAAATACAATAACTGGGCTAAGGCCCTAATAACGATAAGATAACTGGGCCAGGCCCCTAACTGCCTGGGCTGTAGTATATGCCGGTCATAACATCTCTCCCTGCCAGCACAAATAGCTCGTCCTCGAGCTGGAAGGTGGGAAGCGCTTGCGGAACTCCTCGAGGTGATCAACGGGCGTCAAACACCTCCGTGTCAGCTGGGGCGGGCAGGTCGCCGAGCCCAGTGGCGACGGTGTCCTCCTCAATGTAGTCCGCTGATACGTCTCCAACGTATCTATAATTTATGAAGTATTCATGCTATTATACTATCCTTCTAGGATGTTTCATATGCATTTATATGATATTCTATATAATTTTTGGGACTAACCTATTAACACCGGAGCCCAGTGCGGTTTACATTTTCTCCTTGTTTTAGAGTATCGCAGAAAAGGAAAACCAAACGAAGTACAATTGACGTGTCACTTGAAGGAGATCATTTTTGGACCTGAAGAAGCCCACGGAGTACCAGAAGCAGGCCAGAAGAGTCCCGGGCTGCCCACGAGGGTGGGGGGTGCGCCCACCCCCTGGGGCGCGCCCCCCTGCCTTGTGGACAGCCCGGAGACCTCCCTGGCGTGAAATCAACGCAAAACTCTTCTATATATACCCAAACTTCCAGAAAGAAACCTAGATCGGAAGTTCCGCCACATAAAGCCTCAGAGCCACGAGAAGTCAATCTAGGCCCTCTCTCGGCACCTGGGAGGGGCCATCATCACCGTGGCCACCGAGGAGTATCCCGGAGGGGCCATCATCACCATGAAGGCCAAGGCCAGAGGGTGGAGGCCATGGAGGAGGAAGCACAAGGGGGAGAACCTCTCCTCCTCTCTTCCGGTGACACCGGAGTGCCATCGGGAGGGGAATCATCGCCACAGTGATCCTCTTCATCAACATCACCATCATCATCTCTTTTACGCGGTCCACTCTCCCGCAACCCGCTATAATCCCTACTTGAACATGGTGCTTTATGCTACATATTATGATCCAATGATGTGTTGCCATCCTATGATGTTTTGAGTAGATATCTTTTGTCCTTGGGTTGATTGATGATATAGATTGGTACGAGTTGTATGTTTTATTTTGGTGCTGTCCTATGGTGCCCTCCGTGGTCGGCATAGCGTGAGGGATTCCCGCTGTAGGGTGTTGCAATACGTTCATGATTCGCTTATAGTGGGTTGGTGAGTGACTGAAACACAAACCCGAGTAAGAGGGATTGTTGCGTATGGAAATAAAGAGGACTTGATGCTTTAATGCTATGGTTGGGTTTTACCTTAATGATCTTTAGTAGTTGCGGATGCTTGCTAGAGTTCCAATCATAAGTGCATATGATCCAAGTAGAGAAAGTATGTTAGCTTATGCCTCTCCCTCATATAAAATTGCAATGACGACTATCGGTCTTGTTAACGATTGCCTAGGACAATCCGCACACCGATCCACCATTATTCCACACTCGCTATTTATAATATTTAGTAATATATTCTAACTTTATGATAACAACACCTACTTTTATATTTTAGCTCTCTGATATCATACAAAGTTATCCTCTTCATACCCACAACATAGTTTTATTTCTCGTTTCTAGTTGGAAGCAAATATTCGGTGCACGTAGAGTCGTATCAGTGGCAGATAGGGCTTGAGAGAATATTGATCTTACCTTTAGCTCTTTGTGGGTTCGACACTCCATACTTATCACTTCCACCTTTGGAAATTGCTACGATGATTCCCTGCACTTGGGGATTATTATCCGCAGCCTCCAGGTAGAAGAGTCGCGGGCAGACGTGGCCGGGCATGTAGGGCTCGTCGCAGTTGAGGCACAACCCTTGGCGGCGACGCTCGAGTTGCTCGGCCGGGGTGAGTCGGCAGAACGGGCGTGCCCTGCTCGCGGCGAGGGGCGCCGCGGAAGCCTGAGCAGGCCGACCCTGCGCGGGAACTTCCGGGCCGGGTGGCGGCCCAACGGCCCGAGGCGGTGTCGCCTGCTGGATGGCTACCGCGCGGCGCTCGAAAGCGCGGGCGTAGTACATGGCCGTCTGGAGGTCCTGTGGCCCGCGCATCTCCACATCCACGCGGATGTGGTCCGGTAGGCTGCCGACGAAGAGCTTAGCCCGCTGACGAGTCGAAACGCCGGGGGCGTGGCACGCCAGTGCCTGGAAGCGGTCGGCGAAGTCTTGCACTATGGTGAGGAACGAAAGGAGCCCAAGCTCCGCCAGACGGCTCCCGCGTATAGGCGGACCGAAGCTCAAGAGGCACAAATTGCGAAAACGCTCCCATGGTGGCATGCCGCCCTCGTCCTGCTCGAGGGCGTAATACCACGTCTGGGCGGCGCCTCGTAGATGATAGGAGGCGATCCAGGTGCGGTCGGACGTGAGCGTCGCTGCCCCCTGAAAAATTGGTCGCATTGGTTGAGCCAACAGGGGGTCGACGGTGCCGTCGTAGGTCGCGAACTCCAGCTTGGAGAATCTCGACGGTGGCTCGGCGTGGACGACGGTCGGGTATGTGTCATCTGCGCCGAACAGCAAGGACGACGGCGCCGATTGTGCAGGCTGCAGAGTACCGCCATGGAAAAGGGGCCCGTCCGCACCATCGTAGGGACCCGCGGCACCCGAGGACCCGCCAAACTGCATGGTCGGGGGCGGCGCTGGCGGTGACAGCACGCGCGGCTGTCCTGAGGCCATCGTGTAAACCGGCTCGATGGACCCGGTGAGCCAGGCCGGTAGCGGATATGGCGACGGGAGGAAACGGACTTGGTGGATGGGCACCCCGGGCGCCGTCGACGGAAGGCCCGGCCCGGGATCACCGGTGGCGGCAGCAGCATGATGGATGCGACGGAGGTCGCCGGTGGTGGCGGCTGCCATGGAAACTGCTGCGGCCCCGTGATGGTGGTGACGGGGGTGGGCGGCTGCAGCCCATAGTGCCCCTCGAGGAAGGTGCAGATGCCCTGGACCGCCTGAGTCAGGTCCCGGAGCGCCGCCATCATCTCCTCCGGGGTGAGCACGACGGGGGCGGGCGCGGGTGGCGTCCAAGCGGCGGAGGATACCGGCCCGGTCGGGGACGACGTGCTGGCCGCGGTGGTCATCGGTAACAAAGAGGCGATCGGCAGCGGAAGGGAGGGGGGTGTGCGGTGGCGCGAACATGATCGAGTCTGAGACACCTGATACCAAATTGATAGGATCTGGGATCCTACCAGGTCTAGCTAGTAGGTTGTAGGGGTGGAAGGGGGCTTGGCCTGGAGGAAGGCGAGGTCGCCGGCGCTGGGGCGTCGTTGCGCGAGAGAGAGAGGGCGCAGGACGCGGCGGCTAGGGTTAGGTCTCCTAGCTCCCTTCAGGAAGCCGAGCAAATATGATTGCTTCTGCTTAACTTCAAACGAGTCCTTACATGAGTTTATATAATCTCCAAATACGATAACTGGGCTAAGCCCCTAATAACGATAAGATAACTGGGCCAGGCTCCTAACTGCCTGGGTTGTAGTATATGCCGGTCGTAACATCACCAGCAACACCACTTCTTGGGGAGGGAGGGACAACAACTTCTGAATGGAGGGGGAAGCACATCTGAGGATGTAGCATATTAGCACGAGAGAAGCTCACACCCCTGGTTTGTGCAAAGCACCACTTATCCTTCGTACTTACATGCAGTCCTTTCTCTATCCCTTTTTGTTCTATCCACATATCTATAACATGCAATTTTTGTACAGCTTTTGTTAGTTTTTCCTACCCCTTTTTTTTTCTTCACAAAGATGTATTTTACATGCAATTTGTACTTTCTATATTACTTTGGTGATATCCCCTTATTTCCTTTCAGAAAGATAATTACATGCAAATTTCTTACAGCCTCTGTTACTTATTGTTGTCCTGTTTGTGTCCATTACAGAGATGTTTTTTACATGCAATTTGTAGAGTCTGTTACTTTGCTGATATCCCCTCATGTTCTTTTTTGGCGGTGTGACGCGATGTAACTTTTTTGGGCAAGCCTGATAGAAGCTCACCCCTGGTTTTGTGCAAAAGCAGAACTTGTCCTCTTTGTGCTTTATTAAAACAGAGACTGTAACTTTTTGAATGCACACATGCGAGAGCACTTTGGGGCTACCTTGGAATTATACAATACGTGGATGAGGCTATGGAGCCTGATCGATCAGGATCGTTAGTGCTGGAACATCTATTCCTAGCCGGTGACAGACCAGTCCCTATAAAACCAAATCTGGACGTGAAGCAAGTGATTGCGGTGGGAGCATGGTATTTGTGGTGGATCCGACGCCAATTTACACATGCTGGTAAACCTCCACCGCCTGCGAGATGGCCGATTTCTATCCTTGCAATAGCAAACAATTTTCACGAAGCAAACACGAAGAAGCAGATTGGTCAACAACCGAGATGGAGCAAGCCGGAACCGAGGTTCGTGAAATTAAATGTTGACACGGCCTTTCACTTGGATGAGGGAGCGGGTGCTACAGCGGCAATATTAAGAGATATAAATGGGAATTTTTTAGCAGCGCAGCGTTCTTATGTCCCTCATGTAGCTGATGTTGTTACAGCGGAGGCCTTAGCCATGAGAGATGGTCTGATGCTTGCAAACTCACTAGGATTCCCCCGAGTGAAAGCAGAGTCTGATTCCTTGACAGTTATAGATTACTGTATGTTGGGTTAAGCTCATCCGCTACCGGACTGTGTAGTTTAGGTCATTTTGCTTTTCTGTTTTGTTGTAATAATGTGTGTGCATGGTCATGTCATGCACATGCACGTAGATGGTAGTGTGCGGCGTGCTCGCCCACTCCTCAACTCCTTCCTACTTTCTCTCCCGGTGGACTTGGTGCTTTGATTCGTGGTCGTGGGATGGCGCGGCCGGCTCGGATCATGGCATGCCCACCGGGAGTTGGTTAGCTAGGCTGTTGTATCTAGCATATAGGAAGGAAGAGCAATAACAGAAAAAGTTGTGTGGTTTGACAACGAAAACTCTCTCTCCCTCGCGAGTTCACCTTCCTCTCTCCCTCACGCTTGATCCGGCAACGACAATTGGCATCAGAGCCCAGGGTGTTTGATCCTCGGAGCGGCGGCGGTGTTTGATCCGCCGTGGTCATGTCTGGCGAAGAGTCGGACGGGAAGAGCAAGGGCGGCGCTAGATCGCCGATGTAGTCACTCTCGTCCAAGGCGCCGGTCGCGCGCCTCACTGGCAGCGGCAGCGGCAAGTTCCGCGTGGTGGAGCGCGTCGTGCGCGAGGAATCCGGGGCGTCGATGATGCTCACCCGCACCAATTACCAGGAGTGGGCACTTGTCATGCAGGTCAAGCTGCAAGTCGCCCGCGTCTGGACCGCGGTGATCGAAGATGGAGCCGACGAGAACGACGACCGGCGCGCAATGCAGATTATCCTCACCGGCGTCCCGCCGGAGATGCTACGCGTGCTGGCCACGAAGGACACGGCAAAGACGGCATGGGAGACGATCAAGACCATGCGGATGGGCAGCGAGCGCGCTCGCGAGGCCATGGCGCAAGTGCGTCGGCGGGAGTTCGAGGATCTCCGTTTCAAAGACGGCGAATCCATCGAGGACTTCGGGCTGCGGCTATCTGCCCTCGTCGCCGACCTAGAGCTGTACGGCGATCCGGTCACCGAGCACAAGGCGGTGCAGAAGTTTCTCCGTGTGGTGCCGCGTCGCTACCGCCCGATGGCGATGGCGATCGAATCACTGATCGACCTGAAGACCATGTCAGTGGAAGAACTGGTCGGTCGTCTCTCCGCCTGCGAGGATCACTACGACCTCGATGACGTCTCACAGGCCACCGGACGACTGATGCTAACGCACGAGGAGTGGCTGGCCCGTGAGAAGCTGGGCGGCGGTGGTGGACCGTCGTCTGGCGGCGGCGGCAGCGGCGGCAAGAACAAATCGCCCGCGTAGCCTAAATCTCAGGGCGGTGGCAAGGGCGGTGGCAAGGGCGCGCCCGGGAATGCCGGGGCAGGTGGCTCTGGCGGATCTGGTGGCAAGAAGAAGAAGGGCAAGTGTCACCATTGTGGCATCCCAGGGCACTGGAAGAAAGAGTGCCGTACATGGCTCCGCGAGCAAGAACGGAAGGGCAAACCGGAGCAGGCAAACCTGGCACAAGCTGATGCCAAGCACGATCACGACCTCTACATGCCCGTGGTCACCACAGTCGACACATCACAGCTCGTCGCGCCCCAGGAGGTGTATCTAAACGAGGAAAAGGTCCTGCCCGTGCCGTCTCCGGACGGCGTGTGGTTCTTCGACAACGGAGCCAGCAGTCACATGACGGGCGACAGGCGTGTGTTCTCGGCACTGGACGAGACCGTGCGTGGCACGGTGCGGTTCGGCGACGGATCTGTGGTGGCTATACTAGGACGCGGATCTGTGGTCTTCCGTTGTCAGAGCGGAGGCCAGCGTGCGCTCACCGGCATCTTCTTCATCCCAAGTCTGCGCACCAACATCATCTCCGTCGGGCAACTTGACGAGGCCGGCTGCATCATCGACATCAGGGACGGCGTCATGGCGGTCCTCGACCCGTCGCGGCGCGTGCTGGTGCGCATCAAGCGCTCCTCCAACCGTCTGTACACAGGAGCTCTCGCTGTGGACGCGCCGACGTGTCTGATGGTGATCGGGGACGACGAGGCTTGGCGGTGGCACACGCGCATGGGGCATCTCCATTTTCGCGTGCTCCGGGCCATGGCGACCAAGGAGATGGTTCGGGGCATGCCCGTGATTGATCGTGTGGAGGAATACTGCGATGGTTGCGCCCTGGGGAAGCAGCACCGCGCACCATTCCCGCAGGCCAGCGCGCACCGGGCAGAGCGCGGTCTGGAGCTCGTTCACACCGATCTCTGCGGCCCCATCGAGCCCACGACGCCGGGAGGTAACAGGTACTTCCTGCTGGTGGTCGATGATTTTAGTCGATATATGTGGCTCGAGCTTCTGAAATCGAAAGACGAGGCGTACGAGCGCTTCAGAAAGATCCAGGCCACGGTGGAGGCAAAGGGCCAGTGCAAGCTACTGGCTTTCAGGTCGGACCACGGCGGCGAGTTCAACTCCACCGAATTCAGAGGCTACTGTGAGCAGCGCGGCATCCAACACTTAACCACCGTGTCGTACTCCCCACAGCAGAACGGGGTGGTCGAGAGAAGAAACCAAACGGTGGTGGAAATGGCGCGTTGCATGATGAAGAGCATGTCCATGCCAGCGTTGTTCTGGGGCGAGGCCGTGCGAACGACGGTATATCTTCTGAATCGCGCGCCGACGAGGAGCCTGGATGGTGTCACCCCTTACGAGGCGTGGCACGGCCGTAAACCCGCGGTGCATCACTTGCGCACGTTCGGGTGCACGGTCCATGTCAAGAGCGTCGGGCCCGACATCACCAAGCTCAGTGACCACTCGACGCCGATGGTGTTCGTGGGCTACGAAGAAGGCTCCAAGGCCTATCGCGTCTACGATCCTGCAAGCAAAAAGGTACGGGTGACGCGTGATGTGATCTTTGAGGAGAACAGGTCCTGGGCATGGCGAACTCTGGGCACGGCCACTGATGTTCCAGCGCCGGCGACGTTCACCGTGGTCTACACCACGAAACATGGCATCCAGGAGCGCGACACTGGGCTGGACGCGTCACCCCCAACGCCACGGACTCCCGCAAGGCCTCCCTCTTCGTCACCTGGGACGCCGCCCTCTGCAGCAGGCGGCACGTCCTCGGCAAGCACACTTGCGGTGAGCACGCCCACAACAGCCGCGCCCAGCACACCTGTCAGAGACATCCTCTAGGCCACGCCGCTGAGCCATGATGAGAATCGCCGAGATGTGGACACCAGTGACATCAGATATCGCCGCGTCTCCTGCATCATGGATGAGACCGAGGGGGAGGCCGTGCGCGAGGCGATGGAGCACTGCCTGCTAAGCGCAGAGGAGCCAGCAAAACGTTGGTGAAGCTCTTGAGGATGCAGCGTGGAAGAATGCCATGGACACTAAAATGGACTCAATCACAGAAAACTGCACCTGGGAGCTGTCCTATCTTCCTCGAGGGCACAAGGCCATTGGACTCAAGTGGGTGTACAAGGTTAAACGCGATCCCGACGGCAAGATCCTCAAGTACAAGGCCCGGTTAGTTGCAAAGGGCTATGCACAGCTAGAAGGGATAGACTTTGAAGAGGTTTTTGCACCAGTTGCACGCATGGAGACAGTGCGCCTGTTTCTTGCTCTCGCGGCGCACTCTAACTGGGTAGTACATCATATGGATGTGAAGACAGCCTTTCTGAATGGAGAGCTCGCTGAGGAGGTGTATGTGGCACAGCCACCAGGTTACGTCGTGACCGGGAAGGAGGATCAGGTGCTAAAACTGAAGAAAGCACTCTACGGTCTCCGTCGGGCACCGAGAGCATGGTATGCCAAACTGGATGAATCCCTTTGCTCGCTCGGTTTCAGAAGAAGCCCGTTGGAGCACGCTGTGTACAGACGAGGCGATGCAGTTTCCTACTTGCTTGTGGGCGTCTATGTCGACGATTTGATTATCACAGGCACTGACACAGCACACATATTGGAATTCAAGACTCAGATGCAGAACCTTTTCAAGATGACAAATCTTGGCTTGCTGAGTTACTACCTGGGAATAGAAGTGTCCCAATTCAAGGAGGCAATCACTTTGAGCCAGCGTGGGTATGCTGAAAAGATACTGGAGATGGCCGGAAGGAGTGAATGTAATTTGTCTCACACTCCCATGGAATGCAGACTGAAGTTAAGAAAAGAAGATGAAGGGAAAGCTGTTGATCCTTCTGACTACCGCAGCGTGGTTGGAAGCCTGAGGTACTTGGTTCATACCAGGCCGGACATCACACATGCTGTGGGCATTGTCAGTAGGTTCATGGAGAAGCCGACCACGACACACTGGGCAGCAATCAAGCAGATACTCAGATATATTCAGGGAACACTGAACTATGGTTGCTGCTATGTGCGTGGTGGTGAAGGGAGACTGTTGGGCTATAGTGACAGTGATCATGCTGGTGACACTGGAGATCGTAAGAGCACTTCTGGGAATGTGTTTTTCCTTGGAGAGAACCCCATCTCTTGGACCTCCCAGAAGCAGAAGGTAGTGTCGATCAGCTCTTGTGAGGCTGAATATGTGGCAGCTACGGCAGCAACCTGTCGGGGTCTCTGGTTGAACAGGCTGATCAGTGAGATGAGGGGCCAAGCGCCAACAAAGTTCAAACTCTTGATCGACAATAAGTCAGCAATTGCTTTGGCAAAGAACCCAATTCATCATGACCGCAGCAAGCATATTGATGTTAAATACCACTTCATCAGAGAATGCATTGAGGAAGGTCAAGTAGAAGTCGATCATGTTCGGACCAACTACCAGCTAGTAGATGTACTGACAAAGGCTCTTGGACGCGTTCGTTTTGTGGAGATGCGGCAGAAGCTTGGAGTCAGGGAGATCGGCGGAAAAGGCAGAGCTTAAGGGGGAGAAATGTTGGGTTAAGCTCATCCGCTACCGGGCTGTGTAGTTTAGGGTCATTTTGCTTTTCTGTTTTGTTGTAATAATGTGTGTGCATGGTCATGTCATGCGCATGCACGTAGATGGTAGTGTGCGGCGTGCTCGCCCACTCCTCAACTCCTTCCTAGTTTCTCTCCTGGTGGACTTGGTGCTTTGATTCGTGGTCGTGGGATGGCGCGGCCGGCTCGAATCATGGCATGCCCACCGGGAGTTGGTTAGCTAGGCCGTTGTATCTAGCATATAGGAAGGAAGAGCAATAACAGAAAAAGCTGTGTGGTTTGACAGCAAAAACTCTCTCTCCCTCGCGAGTTCACCTTCCTCTCTCCCTCACGCTCGATCTGGCAACGACACTGTACGGGTCAGAGCAGATGGTGGGATGGGGCAGCAGCTATTTTTGCAGAGTGCGTGGATATGGCCTCACTTATCGGGAAGGTCAAATTTAAATATTGTATGCGATCTTGTAATCAAGCGGCGCATGTGCTAGCTAGTCATAGTTTTTGTAGTAAGTTATCGAGCAGCTGGATAGATGAGGCTCCGGCTCATCTTGTCTCAAAACTTGTGGACGATGTAATTCCTTTTAATTCGTAATAAAGCTAGCCATGATGGCCTTCCCTCATAAAAAAAAGCAGAGACTATAACTTACATGCTAATTTGTACTATCACTGTGTTTTACTTGTCCCTATCCTTTGCTCATTTCAGATAGCAATAACATGCAAATTTTGTACAGCCTCTAGTAGGTGTTGCTATCCTTTTTTTTTCTTTTCCTTTGCTGAGATGTTTCTCACTTGCAAACTTGTACAGCCTCTATTACCTGTTGCCAGCTCTTTTGTTCACTTTAGATAGATAATTTTTACATGCAAATCTTTGTACAATCTACTCCCTCTGTTCCTAAATATTTGTCTTTATAGAGATTTCAACAAATGACTACATACGGAGCAAAATGAGTGAATCTACATTCTAAAATATGTCTATATACATCCGTATGTGGTGTTCAGTTAAAATCTCTAAAAATACAAATATTTAGGAATGAAGGGAGTATATATTTACTTGTTTTGCTATCCTTCTTTGTTCCTTCATTGAGATGTTCTTTTTTCAAACAGAAATGTGCAGTCCCTGTTCACTTGTTGCTACCCCCCTGCTTGGTTGCTCCTTCACGGAGAAACTTTTTACATGCAAATTTGTACAGTCTCTGTTACTTGTCACGGTCCCTATTTTCTACCCCCTGCTTGGTTGCTCCTTCACGGAGCTATTACTTGTCACGGTCCCTATTTTCCGGGTTTTAATCTTCTTCCATTCGATGCATCACTGCAACAACCTAACCCTTCACTCTTCAACTGAAATATCTAGTCACGGTGGTTCGACAAGGCGCCAACGAAACGTCCTCTACCCGTTCTTTCTGTTTGAGTGAGAACGTGATGTAAAGAACTGAGAGAATCAAGTGTTGTTTTCATTGGTGAATAAGGGGTATTTATACCCCTGGAACAGGCGCCTATCAAAGGCGGTTTACAAGTTTGCACCCTTTCAAAGGGACGCGGCATTTGGACACACTAACTGCCTAGTTAGCTTAGGACCTAAGCTATTCTATTTCTAACACTCTCCCTTGGACAACGCCGTGAAAATCTCCCGTATAATCTTCATGATCTTCTCGTAGGATCTTCTCGTGTAGTCTTGAAAAAATTCCTGTGTATCCATGAGGATGTCCTTGTAAAAACACTGCTCTTTGTAAATTCTATCATCTTGAAAGTCATCATCTTTAGAATCTCTCTTCCAAAAACCCTGTGGGAAAAATATGAGGAGAGTTGTATTTGATATGTTGCTAAAACTCCTTTAAACCCCGTGGGAAAATAAGGAGAAAAATAATACAACATATAATGATTAGTGTCTCATGGACAACTCATATGAGAAAAACCTAGAGAGGAAAAAATCTCATTAGTGAGTTTAGAGACCAACAAATATGCCTTATATACTTCCTTTAAAACTCCGGTTGGGAAAATGGAAAGTATGACATATGATATTGAGAAGATATTGCCTCACGTAGAACCTTATATGAGAACCTTGAGAGTAAACTCATAAAGCGAAAATGAGTGCAATATGATGTGCCACAGAAAACTCCTTAAAACCCAGTGGGAAAAATATAAGGAGAAAGCAAAATGGCATATCCGAACACTTGTATTAATATTGTCTCATTAAAAACCTTTTATGAGAAACCATTAGGGAAAACTCATCAAGGGAAAAAGAGTACAATATGTATGATCTCATGATCATCGACGGGTTATGATAAGGGAGTTCACTCCCCCTGAACTTTGCAAATATAAACAATTTTCTTTGCAATATTGTTCTCTATATAATCCATATGTATTTTAGCAATACAAGTGATGTTATCTTGATAGATAATGGTAGGTGATTCTGTTGAATCTTAATCACATAATCTTGAATGTGGTCAATCATTCTGTGAAGCCATACATATGCTTCGTATAAAGTAGTTATACCAAAATGATTAACAATACTAGATATTACGATCAATTTTGAATTGTCCCCTTAATAGCATATTACACTAAATTCAGTCATTGATATGGCACTTTCGGGATCAGATAATTATAGCCAATATATGTATATCACACACAATGGTCAATTCTTGATGTTCCTGAGGGAATTGATTAAGATCTTTTGTGCCTAGTACATATTAGAGGATATTACGTACACCAACCATTTAGTGGGTTAGCACTTTAAATATATTGACAATATAAATATTGTCACATTGTTATAGTTTGCAATGATTGTATTGAGTATGGCACTAGAGGTACCGATACCACATCATCATTGATACTATGTATAGATGAATTTGCACTATTAGGAATAGCATAACCATATGGATATGCAAAGACTGATAGATATGTATTCCTAGGGGAATATGCTCAAGTTATGAACATGAATAATATTTGGTTTCATCCAAATCTCCGTCTTGATATGCTTGCAAGTACCTTTCATATCTTGTATATACTTTGAAGATGAAATCATCGGTATATACATAGGGCATGTAGAATCCAGTGAGGGATTTTGTTAATAACTACATGTAAACAAGCAATCATTATGTGAAAAAATCGATTGTACCACACAATTTTTTCGACTATTTTAAGTCATAGAGTGACTTTTGATGTTTTACACAATATATGTTGCGATTTGTTCATACTTCAGATTTTCAAGCCTTTTTAGGGACTTATATATAGATATCTGAATTGGGTGATGTAATCACCAAGTCTATCAACTGCATGGATAGTTTATTTGTAACTGCCAATAATATTTATATCGAAACGTAATTCCACTTATACCAAGAGGGTATGTTACATCATATTGATGTCGGGTCTCTGCATGAACCCTTGTGCTACAAGCCTCGCTTTTTCACCACCTCGTTGTTTTCGTTATTAACGAAAGTCATTTGCCTTCCAAAAGGGAAGATAGTTATGAGAAGAATGTATTACAGTGGTAAATACCTCTCTTATGTTGAGCGAGTGCTATGCATATTTAATTGCTTCCTTCTAGTTGAACCAATATATGAATGCATTAGGCATTCTGCCATGGACTTTGGTTCAGGGCCCTAAAGGCTTCAGCAATTTAAGAATAAATATATGTCAACATATGTAGTCTTATGTTATATGATTCTGTTGAATCAATAGAATTTGTGGAAATAATATTTAAATCTTTTAACTCCTCATGATTTCCCATAAGAATGGAGTCAAGGTGTTTCGATGACCCAACAATTCAAGTTGTGTGCACATTTATGTTGGGTTTGGATGACGTGTATCCGTTATGTGTTATTTAACTTGAGGTTGAACTACATTTACTAGTTGAGGACATAATTTCCTCTTTTTCCGCGGATGCATATGAGAACTCATTTCTCATGTGACCATGATTCTCCCCCTTTTGCTCTCATTTAGGGAGAATAGTGGTTGTCTGATGTACTTCCACTTTGCAAGGAATATTGCTTGCATGCATAATGTGATTTCATGACGTCTTTGTCATAAGTAAATGTATTTGGCAGATTTGCAAAGTGTTGCAAATATATGATTGAACTTTAGGTTCAGATTTTGAAGTACGTGAAAATGAGGATAGAATGTCTATGACATTTCTAATTTCTCGGCATTATTTGTGGTACGAATCTCCCCCTAATGCTGAAAATGTCCTTATTTTAAATGTAATAAGCGTAAGGGCAATAACTTATTCTCCTGATGGGAGTTTAAAATATTTATGATTGACGGATAAATAAATAGTTATATCTCACATGGATCCCAAATTTATGTGAGGGCCCATGTACGATGGAGTGGTGATATCGGTATATAACCGAATTATTGCAGATGGGAAATAATTGTTTTATTTCCACGTACTTACTGCAAGGGGAAGCAGTATGATATGCAGTTGTTATGATCTAGAATAGATCAGCGGCGTGTAAGACCGCATGTTTCCAACAAGATGTTGGCATATTAAAATTGTGTAGAAGTGGTCACATGATTAGTTTTATTCTTTTGTTAAAGAATTTAGCTGCACCATTTTGGGTATGTACATGAGGTACTTAGTAAAAATCATACATGCTCGTGAAAGCTGTATTCAAATGGGTTTAACCCATACGCTAGGATAATTTGCTCTTAATTTGATAATTTGAGAAATTGATTTAAAAATTCTTGGGTTTGTGGAGATTAGAGACACATAAGATCATGTTTTATATGTCTATTGATACCATGAATACATGTCCCAGAAATGGTTGAGTAGTCCACATATATATTCTTGGATGTGTTCAAGAAATTTTAAGTGGCTACTTTCTGAATTTTATGATGAGAGTGTCCTAAAAATCAATTTTCTCATGGCACATGTGGTGCACATAATATCTGATGACTTGAGAATTTTGCAGCTTTTAAGTTGTGACCAACAAAATTGTCACTAATATTTCGTATCATCCCTATTTTAGGGTGATCTGGGCAATCATGCCAAAACTCTTAAAGTCATAAAGATTCGAAAAATTAGTTTCTACGCAACAAATAAGTAGTATGAATGTTATTCATACATTCAAATGTCCTGTCAGTGGAACATGGTATAATGGACAACATACCACATGAAGTAGTATGCTTATAGGCTGATGGCATGTGAGGATAGGTATGAGACTAAACGAGGTCTCTGAAATATTTTGGGGATTTTATCCAGCAAGCAAATTGTTATTGCAAAAAAAAAGGATATATCTCCTCTGGACAAAGACTTATGTTCTCATTCTGATGAATATTATGAGTACTGTCCATGACCAGATTATTGATTATTTTCTGGTACTCATCAAAGTGAACTTCGAAATTATCCCATTGAACTCGCATTGATAAATAAATTTGAGGAATAACCAACCATATGCTTGAGAGCATTTATACGTATGATGAAACTTGATAGTTATACTATCACTTTTGGTAGGTCTCCTATGATTCTTCTTGTCATTTACCTCCACTTCACATTATTTTCTCTTGGTTCTTTTCGAGACCATTGAGATTCTTAGTATATGAGTACTAATATGAATTTCAAGTAAGGGTGTATCACCCGTAGGGTGTATTTGTTGATTCTTCATAAGAAGGAATTCTTATCCTGAAATGGAGATGATGATGTTATTGCAGAGAATGTAAAGTGATTTATAGATTTGGATTAGATCTATTTCTCAGCTATCTAATCACAAATTATCAACTTGGAGTTGTAAGTTGCAATGGACTAGAAGTCCAACAAAATAAATAAGTGAGTATTCAAATTGTGTTTATGCAACATATATCTTCTCGACGGAGATTGAGTTCATGAATTCCTTTGCGGAAATTCTATCCATGTCTTGCATGAGATGATCATGCAATTCATTTACTTTGCTAGTAAATTGAAATAAAAAAATGCTTTGATTGAGCATTTATGGTCAAGATAATTTCTTAATGACCATAGCCTGGACATTCAATGTTGAGACATTAAATGGTATTTCTATCACGCTTTGGACTGCATTCCCAGAGGGGTGAGTGATGTTACATTTATCGCCAAAACACATATATGCAATTTTGACATTGGTTAGTCATGGTGAAGATAATTATCACCATATAATGTAGAACCTCAAGTATTTTGTGATAAATTCAACCGCTGCGATGTGTGATGTACTCTATCTTGATAGATAGAAGATGCAATGGTTGTATCAATGATGTAGGCTCCACTACTTTTATGTTACCTTTACCAATATAATGGAAGAATAAAATAGTTGTGCGTAAATTTATTTTACTTTGATAGTAAAATTCATATTGGTAAATAACAAATATGTTCTTGAGCAACAATTTAAGTTGATGCTTTTATACCATGCGTCTCAAATTGTAAGTTAACACATTGTAGATAATCTCCATATTAGTGGAGTACATTTATGGGTAGTAGAAAGCATAGTCTTGCATATGTGAGTAAAAGCCTTATCCTAATACCTTGTGTTACACTTTGGGAAAATATATTTGGAAGATCACTTGTGCTTCGCAAATATAAATTTGAGAGCGAGTCACTTAAATTACACATCTCATAATCTAGTTAAATTAATGAGAATTTGCAAGAAGTCCAATTTCAATTGCAAAATAAGATTGTTGTACCAAATTGCATGTTATTTAAAATGCTAGAGGCGAATATATATAACATGACACAATTTACCGATACTAAAAAAAAAGGCAAAATATTTTGGACAGTACATGAAGGCTTTAGGGCTTCATATGTCACTTTTACGTGTATACAACAACTGGAAGGATAAGGTTTCCCGTCGCCTCTTTTCTGTGGACAGGAATCCATCAATTCGTTGGAAGGACAGAGACCACCGCCCATGTGCAACGACGGTGGGCGGTGCGCCGGAGCTGCCTCCATGCTGGGATGGTATTGGTCGAGGGCCGTGGCAAGCCGGAGGTCAGCGCCGCACAGCACAGGGGTGTTGGCTGTCGGCTGTCGCCGCCGTCGCCTTATACAGACGCATCGGCGGCCGCGTTGTGAGGCCGTGCGGGAGGCTGCGGCGCACGTCGGAGGGATCCAGGCCGAGGGCCGTGGTAGTGATGCACGCCGGAGGGCAGCCGCCGCGGTGTCCGAAGGCTTGGTCTGGAGGAGTAAGGTCTCGCTGCACAGGGGTGCTGGCTACCACGGCCGTCGCCGTCGCGCCGCGCTTGGGCCTTGTTTGCCAGGAGCCGGCCTCTGCGTGGAGCAGCACGTCGCCGTTGTCGGGCCACCGCCTCGGGCCGACAGTCGCAAGGAGTCACGCCATTGAGGAACAGCCGCCTCGGGCTGACGCACAGCCACGGAGAGTCCCGATGGCCGTTTGCCGCCGCCGTCGTGCCGGACGTGCACGCCGGAGGGCGTAGCCGTACGGTGATCCGTCCGTTCGCCGGAGTCTCGCTCTACAGGAGGCGAGGGCTCGGACGCCGGCATGCCTTGGAACCGCGCTCGGAGGAGCGCCGCCGCGTTTGCTTCATGGCCAGATGCTCTCGGTAGAGTCTCGTGCTGATAACGTGTTTGAGTGAGAACGTGATGTAAAGAACTGAGAGAATCAAATGTTGTTTTCATTGACGAATAAGGGGTATTTATACCCCTGGAACAGGCGCTTATCAAAGGCGGTTTATAAGTTTGCACCCTTTCAAAGGGACGCGGCGTTTGGACACACTAACTGCCTAGTTAGCTTAGGACCTAAGCTATTCTATTTCTAACACTTTCCTTCTTTCTTTGCTTCCCCGGAAGAAGCTATGAGGCTATTCTATTTCTAACACTTTCCTTCTTTCTTTGCTTCCCCGGAAGAAGCTATGAGGCCTCTGGTACGGAAAATGCGAACAACAGCCGCGCACCATGCAGGCCAGTATCGAGGCCGTCAGGGCGCCATGTAGATTCACGCTCCCGTGTATACCTCACGTATTACATTTATTTTTGGCGCATATAAGAGCAATCAGGGCCCACGCACATGCAAAAGCCCCTAGGGGCCAAATTCACTGTTCTAACCCTTATGTGAAAGCTTAGCGTGATTTGACCCCGTTTGTGAAATTTTTTCGGATTTGACTATTTTTCTACCACCGTAGACGTTGGTGGTAGGATATAATGGACTATCGCCATGGTCAATGGCGATAAGTTTCTGGTGAAAGTAATGATGTGACAAACATGTGGCAAGTGGTTACCGCCACAGGCTGTGGCGGTGGCACCTGGCCCGACTTGGTTACTACTCCCTCCGTCCGAAAATACTTGTTATCACAATGAATAAAAACGGATGTATCTAAAACTAAAATACATCTAGATACATCCCTTTTTGTTCATTTTTATGACAAGTATTTCCGGACGGAGGGAGTATAGACTGCGTTGCTGTACAAACTTGAAGCAAACTGATGGCGTAGTGGCATGAGGAGGTAGTTACCCAACAGTTGATGTTGGGTTCGAATATCAAAGCCAGTTTTTTTTGTTTATTTCTTTTGCTCAATAAAACTGAAAAAAATAGTAGAATTAAATGATAGATGTGAATTATTTTCAAAACCATTTTTTGACTTACGTGTAAGTGTAACTGCATGGTTCGTAATGTTAGATGTGGATTAAAGTGGTAAGTGCACACATATATTTCTGCTATATGAATATAGCTCACGCATATGATAGTGCTACTCCAAATATTTTTGTTAACATAAGTGCTCCAGATGCATTCCTAGTTTCTAGTATGGTAAAAAGAAGAAAGAAAAAGGGAACATTTTCTTCTGTTAGCGCATGGTGGCATGATGCATGGATATTACACCATTGGAAATGCTAACCAGGTAATGCATACAAATAATAATGGTAATGATATTTCTCCGAAGAATTAGAAAAAATAAATAAGCAGATTAGTCAAGGCCCGGGCCAGGGTGGGCGTAGATTTGGTCGTGAGGGGGGTCCAGGACGGGTGGCGGGCGCTTATCAGTGAGGAGAGGCCACCGTAGCTAGAGATACATATACCTCTCCTCGCTACAGATGTTCTAGCTATTTTCAAGAAATCAGATTTTGGAAATATAAAATAATGGAAAACTCTATTGCATTTACATATGTTGAGCCTAGGATCCGATTTCTGATCTCATGTCAGCTCTCTGCTTCTTTACCTTTCAAATGGAGGATCTGATTTTTTTTTTCTGCTAGTACCGTCTAAAGATCTCTTTCACAACATAGCATATGTATGGTAACCGACACTTACTCCTGCAGAGGTGAGAGCAACTCTAGCAGACCCGCATTTTGCCAACCCGTAAAATGTGTTTGCAGGTCGCACGGGGGTGATTATGCAGGCCGAAAATTGCGGCGGCAGACTAGAAACCGCAAATGGACCCCTAAAATTTAAAAAAAGTTGTTTCGCGCGAGAAATTTAAACAACAGCTCGCCGGAGCTCGCGAGCATACATGGTTCTTCTTCACATAAATAAGTTCATACACGCCATACACATACATAGAGGTTAGATATGCTAGACAGGGCCTACGCTACCGCATCACTGCAACAAAATTAAGCTCACCGGAGCTCCTGCGGTAGCTGCCCGCCGTACTCGAGCTCGCGCCGGATGCGCTCTTCCATCTCCTCCTGCTCCCTCGCCGACCGCTCGAGGACGACGCGCTCGAGGAGCTCCTCCTGCCCCGGTGGAAGGTAGTCCTCGGGTCCGATGACGCCTCGACGCGGCGGCGCATCGGGCACGGCCACCTCCGGCTCCCTCTTCACCGGAACGAGCCGCGAGCTCGATGCGCCCGCGGATGAGCTCCCCGCGGACCAGTTCCCGGAGGAGGCGCAGCGGCGACGGGCGCGCTCGAGCTCGAACTCGTCGAACTCGCGCCGATCAAATGCCGGCGGCCGCCGGGCACCGGCGGCCGTCGGGCACCGGGTTGAGCCACCGACGCGCCCCCGCTTGCGCGCGGCGTCAAATCTGGCGCAGCGGCGGCGCTCCGCCTCATCCCCCAAGTCGGCCATGGTGGTTCAAGGCTCGCCGGCGACGAGAAATCGAGCGGCGCGGTGGGGAATTGGAGGGGAACACGGCGGCGGGAGGATAGGGTTTCAATCCGCATACGCCCATAAACCCTTGATTATAGTGGCTCGGGGTTGCGTTTGCGGGCTCTTGACAAAAAAATTCTGGGCGGACACCGATGCAGGCTTTGTTCTGGCCAGAAAAATGGGCCGAGCCCGTATAATCGTCGGAATTATGCGGGTTTGCGCCGGATGTGGGATCTGCTAGAGTTGCTCTGAGAGCTAGCGACAGGCTAGCTGCGATCACCTTGCACCCATCTGTATGTGGATATGGAAGTGTGCACTACAAATGTCCAATAGTGTGAGTGTGCAACAGATTGTTAACTGATCGATCAGTCAGCGTAAAAAGTACTGCCATAAACTATATATCCAGCTAGCTACAACTCAACACTTAACTGAAAACGGTGGCATATGCTACATCGACATTTCATTGAACAGTTCAGCGACATGTAGAAGTGAGAAGAAAATCACAAGTCGAGACCTTATGCATGTTGATGGTAAAAGATTGCAATTAGTGTGATTCTTATCCAAAAAATGGGGAGCATGCAGATTTGAGAAAGAAAGAGGAGCAAAATAAAACATGTTTTTTTTTTTGAGAAATAAAGGGCTTGCTTGGTAGGAAAATACAAATCAGAAAGGGCATGCTTGGTTCTCATACTGTTAACGGAGCGGTTGTACAATGCCCACAATGACCAAAAGCGAAAAGTAAAATTGGACTTATTCTTCCAGTGATCCATACTACTCGCAAGGCTGAAAAAAAAACATAACGTGAAAATATAACTGGAAACCAAAACATGAATGCGTGTATACGCTATAGAACAAAATACTTATTTGTTCTCTCTTAAAATGGTGCTCCGTCCATTATGATTATTTTAAGTAATACATAATTTGGGCTGACCTAAATCACTGAAACATCTTAAAAGTACAGTTGTTCCTGATATAGCAAAATAAAAAGGATATCAAATAGCTATACGTGCATAGAAGTTTGCCCAAAATCTGAACAAACCCGCATAAATACTATGTAATTGACGGAAAAAATATGACGATGTGCAAATAAAAAGGAATGAGTTTCTGCTAAAGTGGATTAGTTTTATGCCTTGAAAATTAGAGTGTCCTGTTTTTCCTTAGCACGATTTCCAAATACCTGTATTTTTAACCAAAATTTTAGGTACAGATTTGACCCTATTTTGTACATATAATAATGTTGTCAGAATAGTTACATATAAGTAAAAGACATTGTTGACAATAATCCATATCCGACAATAATTAGACTATTTTCCTTAGCACAATTTGCAAATACCTGTATTTTTTAACCAAAATCTTAGGTACAGATTTGACCCTATTTTGTACATATAATAATGTTGTCAGAATAGTTACATATAAGTAAAAGACATTGTTGACAATAATCCATATCCGACAATAATTAGACTATTTTCTTTCATTTTATTGAGTAAAAAAAATTAACAAAAATATTTGCCTCTGCCTAGAATAATTAGACTATTTTCTTTCATTTTTTGAGTCAAAAAATTTAACAAAAATATTTGCCTCTGCCTAGAATCGAACCCAAAACCAACAGTAGTTGATCGGACCGCTCTAACCACTACACCATCACAATGCTTCAGTAACCTTGGACAACGCACACTTTATACAATATCAAAGTCGGGTCAGGTGCCACTTGCCACATCATTGCCACGTCATCACGTTGACCAGTGGCCTACCGCCGTTGACCATGGCGGTAGCACGTTATATCCTACCGCCAGCGGTAGAAAAAAGGTTAGATTTGAAAAAAAAATCTATAGATGAGGTCATATCGGGCTAAACTTTCGCATAAGGGCCAGAACCGTGAATTTGGCCCCCCTAGGGCTCTGACACCACGCTGACATGTACGAACAGCACGGCGGCGATGTATACCTTTTCTACGGGGGGTGGCGGAGACATGTACGACGCGCATGCATGTTGTGGAGCAACGTTGCAGAGTCACCACCAACTTTGTTCAATTGCGGACGTGGTTCACTGGCGGCCAGGGGACACGCATGTTCTTTCGTTATAGTTATCATATTTTTTAGCATTTTCAATTGCTTTAATTATTGTAGTAATTGACAGATTTGACCATGGATTAAAAGCAAGGGTTAGCATGCCCCTGTGTTTACAGCAGATTATTACGAGACTGGCACGGGATGATTTGCGTTCTAAAGAGGTTTAACATTTTTCGAGCATGTCACGGTATCAAGTCAGACCTAAACGAGGCTGTTTCTTGCTTTAGCCAGTACATGTTTACGTGTGACCGCAGCTAATAACCATATAACTAGCATTAGCCAGTTCAGGGTTTGTGCGTGACTCCCGCTGCTGTGCATCAGCTTTCCGCCGCGCATCGTGGTTTTCTTTTTGCAGTCATGTCACGTCTGGGAATTTACTACGCCTTCACCTCAACCACACTTGTCGCATCTACCTCCGCACTCCCCATTCATCTTCCTGCTCCCCTGTTCCTCGCCGCCGAAACGACCCTGGTTCTGGTCGAGCAAGCTGGAGCACCGCCTCCCTAATTTCCGCCAGGCCAGACGACGTCGAGGTTGATTCTCGTCCGGCCTCTAGCAATTTAATGTCTGTACCCTCCGGCACGCACATCTGTGCTTGACAGGCCATGCGTGCTAGCCCTTGCATCCCGCGGACGGCGCAATGCGCCCTATGTAAGATATCGCAATGCCTTTGTTAGGATCACCACCCATCAAAGCACGCCGCTCATGGTTTTAAAAATTGCAGCCTGTTGCCATGGCAAAGACATAAAAGTTGACAAAAACGACGGGCATGGCTAGCTGCATGTACCATGGGCCCGCAACCAGTTGACCAGTCCAAACCGTTTAATCCGCGCTAAACAAAACAAAATCGTCCTTGATGCCATCATACAGCAATTTCGACCAAGCCCAGGGTTGAGCCAAAGATGCAGGCCCATGAGGTGAAGATACCAAATAGTTTGAACTATAAACTCCCGCCCAGCATTATCTTAGTTGAGTTTGATCAATCAGAAAATATAAACAACGAAGCACGAAAAAAGATTATCTAATATCGTCTACCACACAGCAAACTTTCATTCCCCAGGGGTAAACGCATGACAGTTTAAATACCCATGAATCAAGTTTTCAAGCTCAAATGGAAAAAAAATGTTGCAGGTAGGATGAATTTCAAATGTCTGCAGGAAAGGGAAACATCATGGAGTGACAAATAACATATAGTGCATAGCAAGCACTCATAACAGCAGAGTGCCCTCAACCAGAATTATATGAGTTTAGTTATAAGAAGTTAGGCTCGAACGGTCCATTTTTTTTAGTGCCGCACGCATTCCGTCGATGTCCAACCATCCCACAATTGCTACATTTCGGTATTTTTTTTGGAGCCTTTGGCAAATCACCTCTCTGTGCACAGGTCGTGCATTTGTGCCCTTGCACCCGGCACTGGATCTACTAGGTGTAGCTTCTGTGATCAGGACGAGACCATTAAGCATCTCTTCCTTGATTGTCCTTTGGCGAGAATTTTGTGGTGCACTGTACAAACTGCTTTTAACATTACTCCTCCGAGTACGGTCGGGTCGTTATTTGAAACGTGGCTGGATGGGATAGTCCGAAACAGCTAGACATATTCGTGTAGGAGTGTATGCGTTGTTATGGGCAATTTGGAACTGCAGAAATGATTTGGTCTTTAACAGAATAACTACTATTCATTTTTTGCAGGTTTTATTCCGTACTGGCGCTGATCCGTATGTGGTCCTTACTCACTCCGACGGAGGCCAGGGAGCGTTTGGTTACTGGATCTGTCCGGTGGGAGATGGTAGCGCGGATATCTTCAACCGGTTTGGTTGGCGGTCATGTAATAGGATAGGCTATTAGTGCTCCTATCTTTTCTTTTACCAGCCGGTTGTGGCCTTTGTGGTTTATCTTGGTTTAGCTGCAATGCTCTTGGTGAGCTCGCCTTTATTTTGTTAAAGACTTTACGACTTTGTTGAACCTATTTTTATTTATTGAGGTGGCCGTATGCATCTTTCTGATGCAGAGACCGGGAAGCTCCCCCTTTTCAGAAAAAACTCCATCATAGCCATGAAAACTTCATAAAATTTCACATTGCTATCACCTAGTACAACACACTCAAGTGCTTTCATGTACATGGTGTGATGCCTGAAGGTATCACTAGCAGGAGGGCCTCTGTCTTTCTGGTACCTAACCAAATGTTCAGGAAGAATGTCACGAGCCTGTCGCATCCACACCTTGATGATCGACTGTTTTCCCTCATCAGTTTGCCCTACAAATCAGAACAGGACACCATCAATGTATGATAGACATTTAGGCAAAAACCTCTCATATGTTACAGCAACAGAGAATTAAAGAAAAAATGAGAACAGTTTCAATGATTATGGATTTATCTGCACGTACCGCACAAGCACACAATATTCTTGCATGCATCTCTTCCGAGAACATTAAGTCTGCTCTTTGCAAGCCTGACCCCAAAACCACACTGCCATGAATAGAGGTTGTAGAATTCATAAGCTTCGTCCAACGAGTCAAAAGTAATAACAATTGCCGGATTGACAACATGACCATGCCTTGTCCCTGCATAACCGCGCACCGACAATTCAAGTGTTGTTTTCCTATCAGGGTTCATTTCCCTCTCCTTCGGCTCCTTCCCAATCCTAACCCTGGCAAGAGTGTATTGGGGAAGCAGTCATGGAGGAAAATGTTCAGTATCGTGCCAAGGGCATAGGAACAAATCAGATGGAAATAAATAGATATGCACTACAACCCACACGAGATCTCAGGTAAAAATCATCACCAAGTTAAAAACACAACCATGCATGAAAAAACAAAAGGAATAGCTCTTTAACATGGGGTGACCTTGGTGTAATCATCATAATTACTCCCCAAAGCTATACAGTGAACGTACATATCTATCTGTCTTCCTACAATACATGTCCACCGATGTCACAGGAAACGTCTAAATCCAACACCCAAAATCATCTTCACAAAACCAATTCCTTATAATCCAACTTAAACTCTGAAAAAAAACCCAACATACAGCAGTCCGATATAAACCCAACCTCTTCATCTACATTACTCTCGGCGGTGCATCAAGCGAGTGAATTCAGCCGATTATCTGACCCACAGGGGCATGTACATCCCATGATATCAAATCAGTTATCCAGAGGAACATGTACAGCAAAAAATCATTATTGCCTATTAATCAAGCATCCAAACAATCAAATCTCACTTAAGCTTGCAACCGCTATCACCAGATGAGCCAAAATAAAAATCCAACATAACGATCTGCTAACCAAATACCACTATCCAATAATAAAATATGACTAAAAAACCATCCAGCCTGCATTTTTCCATAAAATCAGATTACTACCTAGTAAACAATCCATCAATTCAGTTTTGCTACGGCGGGCAAAATCAACACTTTTGGGTGCTAAATGACACATCATGCAGTTTTTGACAAACTAAACGACAAAATTAAAAAACAAAATGATACGCATATGTGTTTTCGCGACTTACCTTCACGTCCAGCCGCTGGTTGCTTCAGAACAAACATTGTATCTGGCCTCGTCTCCCACGAGCTCTGGGTTGCCGGCGGCGACCCCCTCGCATTCACTAGACTCATGGAATCCTGAGACTCCAATGGGAGAACTGGAGTGCTACACATTGCATCTCCATAAAACACCCCTGCCAGAAACAAATCTAGCGTCAGGAGTCCAGATCTTACAAGAACAAGACGGCTACTCGGCATCGAAGAAGCTAGGGTGAAGGAATGGCGGAGCAGATTAGGCTTACCCGTTTAGCTCGACGTCATCGGTAGACATGCCGCCGGAACAGCTACGCGGCAGTGCTGTTGCCGCCCACGACGAGTGCGTCGAGGAAGGGAATGGAGAGGAAAACATGTCGTGTGGCTCTGTTATGATCGACAAGGATTGCTTTTCTTTAGGGGTCATCCACAAGGATTGCTATGGGGGTGGAAGGGGGTCGTTCGTTTCCAGCACCTGTGCTGTTTCGAACCAGCCCATGGGCCACCATTCCTGGTTCAAGACACCTGAGCACTGGCAGCGAACAGAATCCTGGCATGGGCCGAACACAATACACCTATGAGGTCCATAGGCGTATGTCGTGAGCCAGTAGGCTTAGCGCAGCCCTGAACCACGCTGACAGATTCCACATCCCCAGGCAAAAAAACAAAATCACTAATTAAGAAGTACTCGTGGTAAAGAACATCCTAAACCCCAGGTTGCGACAAGTGGCGCGCTGCATATGCGCCACTTGTCGCAAGGGCATTTTCGCTTTTTCGTATATCCGATTACTTCAAGACGTTTTATCTTTTAAATCGTGCGCCCAAATCTCGAACCGCTTTCACCGTTGAATTCTTCGCGTCGAGATCTTCAAAACCAGATCCCATGTTGATAGGTTTTGTCGAACTTTATTTTCACGAAAAAAACCGGACGAAAAAAACCGGACCGGGCGCACTGGTTTTTTCGCTTTCCGAAAGAGGCACGCCCGTGCCTCTCGCGAAATCACAACCGTGCCTCTGGCGGAAGCAAAACCGTGACTCTCGCGGAAGAAAAAAAGAAAACACGCTTTTTTTCGTTTTCGAAGAGGCACGACCGTGACTCTCGCGAAAGCACAACCGTGCCTCTCGCGGAAGTAAAACCGTGACTCCCGCGAAAAAAATAGAAAACACGTTTTTTTTCGTTTCCGAGAGGCACGGCCGTGACTCTCGCGAAAGCACCACCGTGCCTCTCATTAAAGCAAAACCGTGACTCTTGCGAAAGAAAAAAAAACATAAAACACGTTTTTTTCATTTCCGAGAGGCACGGGCGTGACTCTCGCGAAAGCACAACCGTGCCTCTCGTGGAAGTAAAACCGTGACTCTCGTGAATAAAAACGTGTTTTTTCGCAAATAAATAAAAAAAATTTTAAAAAAAATCATCGAAAAGCTAAGGAAGACCGGTGAAAAACCAACACATCGAAAAAACCGGAAAAACCCCGTGTAAAAAGCCGCAAACCCGTACGGAAAAATAAAATAAAATAAAATCTGGAGGGAGCGCCCAGAGCGCAACACGTGGCGAATGACTGAGAGCGCATCAAGTAGCGCTGATCGTTGCAAGGCTCCCGAAGAAGCGCTCGTTAACTAGTTGCTCCCCCAAAAGAACGAGTAGGATAACGGCCTGCCTGGTGCTCGGCCGCCATAAGCCCTCGCTCGCCTCTGGTGGGCCTTTTTTCAGCACCTGTGTCAGCACAAACACTGATGCGGGGCTAGCTTCTGCAACATTACTTCCCGTGGCATCCGCAAACTGAGTTGAATAATGCTGCAAGTTATTTGTTACTCCCTTCGTTCAGAATTACTTGTCACAAAAATAAATAAAAATGGATGTATCTACAACTAAAATACATCTAGATACATTCATTTCTTGAACGAGTAATTCCAAACGGAGGGAGTATATCTCTACTCTTATAAAAAGCAGAGTTGGTGATGATGGTGTGCCTGTCATCCTGCAATATAAGCCGTTCGATCTATATCTGACAGATAGGAAGGAAAATATGACAATTTACCCGCATCCCTCTCTACATTTGCAGATAAGACCTTCCCTCGTTCATCATTTTCTCCCACAAGATAATACAAATGCATCTTAATGTTTCGTGCAACGCATAGACATCTTGCTAGTCAACTTCATAGAGGACAACAGGATAGTTGAGGTCAAAAGCACTGGGCTATGAACAGTATGTTACTCTTGTCCACTTACTGGTTTTGTTGTGTGCGTGTTTCATCAGAGCGAAAAGCATGAAAAATATACTCAACTGTAGCAAAATATGGTTCAGAATTCCTTCCTATATCCTCATGCAGTTCAGAAATCCAACAGCAACACCACCCTCCTCCTGTGAGTGGAAACAACAACAGCTGGTTGGTACATGTTACAAATATTTTGAGCCGGGATCTAAAGTCCGTCAAGTATTGAAAACCGGGCAAATCACTCCCTGAGGCCTGCTTAGCGGTTTCTCATGGTGATTTTGCGTACGTGGCGAGCCAGTCATTCAGCCAAATACTTCGTCTGCGTCCATGAAGAGGGTGGTCGCGGGCTCACAGCAGCCGGCCGATACGACCTGAGGTGAGCTGGCACCATGCCAAGAACTTGCAAGGCGCCGTACACACAGTGAAGGTAGCGGTACCATGTCCACAGAAGAACCGCCGTCGAGGCCGTCAACCGCCACGCCGGCGGTGGAGACCGTCCAGAGCGGGACGTGTTCCCAGGTTCCACCCGCGTGGCCACGTCACGCCCTTCAAGGCCTCCACGCTCAGCGCCTACACCAGTGTCGTGCTATTGGACAAGATGAACATACTCTTCTTCGCCTGGAGCCGCGGGCCCTTTCATCCTGGCAAGCGTGCGCAGCATGCGTTCCCGCCTTTCGTGTTCCCACGGCCATCCAGGCCGCGTCGCCTCACCGGAGGCCATTATCTTTGTAGTTGTAGGAGCCCGTCGAACCAGCTGCTGCGATGCCATTACTAGAAAAACGGCTATAGCTAATCAAAAATGCTAGACGCACGGGGTTGTTACGGAGCTGTTACGGGGCTTTCCCCTAATACTCTCCACCGCCCCCCTGATTTTCAGTGGGGTGGGGGCCCAGCCTCCCTCTTAAACCAATCAAGGATTGCCAGGTCAATCTCTCTCCGTAAAGCTCAAGTAAAATCCCGTTGATGTAGCATTGTTCATAGCTAATATAAACATTAATGATGCATCATGTATGTGGTACGCCACTGCTATATAGCAGTGACGCACCAGATATAGGTACGTCATTATTGGTTACATTACTAATGGCGCATCTGGTGTGTGGTGCGTCATTACTATATTTGAAAAAAAAAGATAAAAAATTGTTAGTAGTGGCGCACCAGAGGATAGTGCGCCATTACTATCCACTGGTGCGCCACTACTAACATTTTTTTATATTTTTTTTCAAAACTAGTAGTGGTGCACCACACACATGTGCGCCATTAGTAATCCTGGTTACTAATGGCACATTCTTAGATGGTGCACCATTGGTAACCTGGGAGCAACTAGATATTTTTGACAGCCACCTATCATACTCACTTTCTCCACTTCATTCTCTCCACCTCTACCAAGCTTGGTCTCGGCTGCCTCCTCCTCCTCACCTCATTTGCACCATAGATTCACCCAAATTAAGTGGTTAAATTTCCTTTTTTGATAGGTAAGTAAGGGGAAAGCTTTCTTTATGTTCTAGATCTACTTTTTTCTCCCTCCAACAACGTACACACTTTTTATGGCCTAGATCTACGTATGTTTGTGGTGTTGCATATGTTTGTGTTTACAGGTACCGGTATTTGAAATGCGATAGTTGCCAATATTTTGCCGGAATGTAGATTCATTTCCGTTTCGGCGATAATTTGGCACTATGCATTCTTTTTTGTCCTATTTTTAGGCAAAATCATGCCAATTTTTTTTTGGTTCTAAAATATCGTTTTGCTCTACCCCGCAGGCGACCATGGTCCGCACGATGACCGAAGGCATCGTGAATAGGTTTTAGCTCATGAAGGCCGAGATGCTTCAAAAGAACGAGATGGAGATAAGATGTCCGTGTCGAAGATGCAAGCTGAAGAGCCTTATGGACCTGGATTCCGGACAGGTGCGGGACCACCTGCCCTTGCATGGTTTCATGGATGGCTATCGGTGGCAAGGTGATGAAGATGATTATGAAGTCGTCCATGGGGGCCGGGCAACAAATAAGGAAGGGCAACAAGACAACCGCGGCGAGGGCAGGCGAGAAGACGAAGAATCTCCAGGACATAATCACGAAGTAGATGCAGGACACTGTCATCATGTAGAAGATGCTGGACATGATGATGAGGACGATCAAGACGAAGGGCATGATCATGAAGATGAACATGCCGGAGCAGACAACGATGGACCATCGATGGGCTAGGTGCAGGACCCTCATATTCAAGAGCTGCTTCTCAAGCAGACGGGTAACGCAAGAGCTGCCGCCCGAGAGAAAGTCAAGCTGGATCAACTGGAGATAGACGCGGTTACTCCATTGTATGAAGGATGCAGGCCCGAGGATACCTGCCTGAAAGTAACGCTCATGGCTCACGGAGATGAAGGTAAAACACAAAATGACCGACGCATGCTTCGACGAGAACATGTCATTACGCACGAACGTCTTCCCAAGGGGAACAACTGCCCGACCAGTTTCGAGGAGGCGAAGAAAATCGTGTGTCCTCTGGATTTACCGCACGTGAAATACCATGTGTGCATGAACAATTGCATCATTTATCAGGACGAGCACGCGGAGTCCAGAGGCGGAGCCAGCATTTCTCAAAGCCTGGGGCTAAAACTAAGCGGCTATAAAAAACGCCTAGAACTATTATACCACAATTATCAGTGCGTGTGAGAAGTACTCTACATATTCACAATTCGAAGGAAAAACAGCTTACCGCATGGGACATGTGGTTAGCAAAATCAAAATTCATATAGAAGGAAAAAATAGCTTCATTATTACGACAAGAGAAAAATCGACAGAAGGATGTAAACAATTCGATAAAGTACCTCATTTCAAAAGTGGGTACCAAATTTATGAAGATTTATTCATTTGAGTCGATTGTTTCTTCATCAACAGTTGTAGAAAGACCTAAAGCTTAAAGATAAAATTCAGTTTTCAAAATAAAGACACTGGACATAGGATAATTTATTTTTCATAAATTTTAGAAATAAGAATATAATATACTATTACCATAAAATGCGTGAGGTAGTAGCCCTTACATTTCCACAATTTTTCATAGCATTGTATCATCTTAATATCATCTACGCTTGCAAATACACCACACTCTTCATCTTGGATATTTAATTTCCTGTTAACAGTAAAATAAAATTGATTCAAGTTATTCCTACAATTCAAAATCACGAACTAGTGGATTTTGGTTGATTCAGGAACTGGGCGGGGGGCGGGTCGGATGATACGAGTACATATTATTTACCTGCAGAGACGGCCAAACAGATTTCCAATTGCAGTAGGGAGACTACTCCAGTAAGGGAGGGGGCTGCTCTGCGGTGAGATGATCTGAGCCCGAGCGGCCTGGCCGCTGGCGCGCCATGAGATCCAATCTGCCCCTGGGAATTGACGAGGGTCCACGAAGGCACGAGAAATCTACGCAGATGTGATTTATTTTCCCCTTAGAGAAAGAATATTTCCCTATGAGAGCCGCACTGCTCACGACGGTGCATGACTATCTCGGTTACGGATATGTCGCGGGGCCAGTGGTCCATGGATTTTCTGCATGCGTCAGGTGCATGGATGACACAACATATCGCCAACTAGATAGAGATCCCGGGTCTTCGAAAACCGTGTTCATGGGACATCGAAGGTGGCTTCGCGACGATAACTCATGGAGAAAATGCAAGGATCTATTCGATGGTGAAACCGAACCCCGAAGACGCCCGCGTACGAGGAGTGGCAAGGAAATAGACGAGTTGTTGAAATATTGGAAAGAGTGCCCACCGCCGGGAAAGAAGTGAAAGGCGCCAGAGCCGCCGCTGAAGGTATGGAAAACGAGGTCTGTTTTCTGGGACTTGCCGTACTGGAAGATCCTCCGTGTGCCTCACAGCCTTGATGTCATGCATATCACAAAGAACGTGTGCGAGAGTCTGCTTGGTACCCTGCTCAACATGCCAGAGAGGACCAAAGATGGGCCGAAAGCAAGGGCAGACTTGAAATCAATGGGCATCAGGGAGGAGCTTCATGCTAATGATGATGGTGAGGCGAAGGACACGGAAAGTCGTCGCAAAGGCAAAAAGGCCAAGAAGATCGGAAATGACTACCCTCCCGCGTGCTTCACTCTAAGTCAGGAGGAGATCGAGCAGTTTTTCACCTGCCTCGTAGGAGTAAAACTTCCTTACGGTTACGCGGGGAAGATAAGCAGATACCTAGACTCAGTGAAGCAGAAGTTCAGCGGGATGAAGTCTCACGACTGTCACATGCTGATGACGCAGATACTTCCAGTTGCAATCCGTGGGATCATGGACGCGCACGTCCGTGAAATGCTATTTGGCCTATGCAACTTTTTCGACGTCATCTCTCGGAAGTCGGTTGGCATGAGGCAACTCAGAAGGCTACAGGAAGAGATCATGGTGATACTATGCGAGCTTGAGATGTACTTCCCGCCCGCATTCTTCGATGTTATGGTGCATCTGCTGGTCCATATCATGGAGGATATCATCCAACTCGGGCCGACGTTCCTGCACAGCATGATGCCGTTCGAAAGGATGAATGGCGTCATCAAAGGATACGTTCGCAACATGTCACGTCCCGAGGGAAGCATAGCCAAGGGCTTTCTGACCGAAGAGTGCATATCCTACTGCATGAATTATCTTGGCATCAAGAATCCCGTTGGTCTCCCCGTCAACAGGCACCTCGGCAAGCTCGCTGGATGGGTCACCGTGAGGGTTGCCGCGAAATGCATGTCGACTTCAAGGGTCGACTCGCCGACTTTGAAAGAGCAAACCTAGTCACGCTACAACACATAGACGTGGTCGATCCTTGGGTGATAGAGCACAAAATCTTTATTGAGAAGACGTACAATGACCGAGGCCAACAGAGGACGGACGGAGATATAATCAAAGAGCACAACTCATGTTTCACGCGTTGGTTCAAGGAGAAGCTTTTGTCGTACCCTTTACATGAGGATTCTTCTGCGGAAGAAAAACTCATATTCGCCTTGTCACAGGGCGCCGAGCACAACCTGATGACCGATGAGGCGTACGATATCAACGGCTACACATTCTACACCGAGGAAAAGGACATGAAGAGCGATGGTTATCAGAACTCCGGGGTAACGATGGAATCCTACATCGGTAACGACAAGGACAGATACTACAGAAGGATCGAGGAGATCTGGGAGCTGAGCTACGCTGGAGAGAAGGTCCCGATGTTCCATGTAAGATGGGCCAAGAGTGTCCTAAAATAAGGCCGGTATTTCACCACCATGGTTATACCGAAGCCAAATCCAAGACCGTGGGCATAAGCGTCACACATGAAAAATGAGCCATGGTTCTTGGCTTCCCAAGTGGACCAATGCTTCTTCATTACCGACCCGTCAAAGCCCAGTTGTGTTGTCGTGAGGAGAGGCAAAAGGAAGATCATCGGAATGGATGGAGTCGCCAATGAGCAAGACTTCGACAAGTATGGCGACCCGAAGATGGAAGATGACGAAGACGATGAAGTACCATGCACCACAAGGACGTCCGTTCAAGAGAAGAACTCCATTTGCGAAGAAGAAGGGCAAGAAGATTGTGAAAAGATAGCTAAGATCGATTGTATTTAAATTGTAGCCTTCATTTCTCAATTGTATTTTGACATATGGAAATGGCATTTCTTCTGTTCTAGTCCTCTATCCAGTAACCTGTTTTGTTCAAAACAGTTGGGATTAATGTTGTCTGTATTACCTTCCTTTAATATTTTGTAACTTCTCCATCACCAAGTTGAAGTATCGACCACTTTCTTCTTGTATTTGGATTTTGTCGTGGTTTTGTCACGGCAGATGTCCTCATGAAAGGACTTAGTCGTGGAGCCATCGCTACGGGTTAACTTGAAGGGGTTAAAGCGGACGCAAAGACACAAGAGTTATACTAGTTCGGCCCCTTCGATGAAGGTAAAGGCCTACATCTAGTTGTGATGGGATTGATGTGGTCTCGATGACTAGGGAGCAAATAAGCTTCGCTTAGGCCTCGAGTTGTTGTTCTCTGTCCTTGAACCGTCCCGAGTCGTCCCCTTATATACACGGGTGACGCCCGTCGGTTCAGAGAGTCCCAATCTCTGGTTCATACTCGTATCCGGGTTGGTCTCTCTCTATTCCTAACATACAATACAAGTTTACATATCAGGCCGGTTTATGGCTACAGGTTCTAAACCGACTACAAGCCTTGGCCCCTTACTTTCATGCTTGGGCTTTTACACCGTTGAGCTACTGATGAAGTTAACCCGGCCCCGATAGGCCAGTTTACGCCCAGTAGTAATATCCCCAACATTAGGCCCCAGATTGATTTGAACAGGTTCATGTCAATCCTTGATAAAAACCTTCATCTTCCATATCTTCTTGTAATTGTTGAACCGCCGTGATGTCACCTTCTCTGGCTGCTGTAAACCGGCATGACGTCCCCATAAAGATAGCATTCATGATACCTGCTTTGTTTAACAGATCCGCAATAACCGAGGCGACAGCTCTGCTTCCCAGATTGGTGGTTCCTTGATTCACGCGCCTGACACAGGTCTCTTGCCTTATAAATAGAACCGAAGGGTCATTCCTTTTCTCCCCTCCGTCCCTTTCCTCTTCGTCTTCCTCGCGTCGCTAGCCTCGGAGTTCCGCCGCCGCCATTGACCTCTGCACCGTCTTGAGCCGCTGCATCAACCTAAACGCACCAGAGAAACGCAGCAATCTTCCGCATCTCCTCAACTCTGGTAGGTCCTCAGTTCCCCTCGACCTAGATTCGTTCTAGGGTTTCTTGTTCTTGCAGTGCTCCATTAACTGTTCATACTCATACCAGACTCCTGGCTAGATCTGTGACATCTTGCTCTGATTAGTAGTAGCTTTTAGCATCAGCCTGTAGTCTCGTGCTCACGTCCATAGATCTCGCACATCATCTCCTGCTCATTGCATCAATACTGCTACGCTTTATTCTTTTTTGGATATTTTTCTTCATTTCTGATCTGGCTTCAGATCCTTCGTTGTAGAGAAATCTTGCGAAACCTGTTTCTGCACACTTAGCCGTTCGCATCCTCAATTGTTTTCAATATTTAGACCAGGCGGTTTAACTTAACATAGAAAAGATTAAATAAACCGGTATACACCGTTAGTCCCCTTGTTGAACCGCCAGAACTCCCCTTAACCAGACACTGTCGCTTCATAGAACTCCGGTTTAGATGTATTTGTCTCCGATTTAGCATTGTACACCGGTTCTCTCTTTGTTCCAACACATTTCTTGAACCGGATTTATATTTTTTTGTAGATGGCCAAAGAAGTATATGAGTGCAACTGGGCTCCTTCCCGTGTCACCGAAACTCAATTAAACAATCTGGTCCTGACTGGCGCTTTAAGCAGCAAAAACACTATCCATTGGAGGGTTCCTGGCAAAGAATGTCCACCCACGCCTCAAGAAGGAGAGGTTGTAGTTTTCGCAGATCACTTAGCCCGAGGTTTCAACCCGCCCGGTTCAAAATTTTACCGGGATGTGTTAGCCAATTTTTAACTCCGTCTGCAAGATACAGCCCCAATTGCATACCAATATTTGTCACTTCCAAGTGCTCTGTGAGGCATACTTTCAAGAAGAACCCACCGTTGAACTGTTTAGAGACTGCTTCCATCTAAACCGCCGCACAGAATTCAGTGACGGGCCCAACACAGAATTGGGTGGTGTGGCGATTCAAAAAAAAAAGGAGGTCACTTATCCTCATGTCAAACTGCACAGCCACCCCAAGGAATGGAATCAAACATGGTTTTATTGCAGAGACACTTCACCTGCCAATGAGAATCCTTTGCCCGGTTTTCGTCCGGAGCGACTCAGTAATGTACATCCCTTTCCGCAAAGATTAACCGCCAATGAGAGAAGTAAATACGCTCCTCAACTCTCCAAGCTCAGAGCCTTCATGGCCAATGGTTTAACCGGAATTGATCTCACGCGCTATTGGATATCATGGAGCATACTGCCCCTCTCCCAGCGCTCCGATTTAATGTGTGAGTACACTGGTAGTGTCGACGACCCCCTCCGACATGTTAATATCCAGCTTACCGATGATGAGGTCACCGAGGCTGTGAAGAAAATGTTGAACGAATCGAACACCTCGTGCCCGAACCGGTCTACTCCCCTTCATGCTACCAACAAACCACCATCCGTAAGACTTCGACTATTTTTACTGAATATGTTACTGCCATTTCCGGTATCACTTTTAACATCAACTGCTGCTTAATCGTGGTGATGATCCATTACGGAGCAAGAAACGTCCACAAGAGAAACCAGAGAAACGGACAAACCGGAAAAACCAATCCGCAAAAGACAAAAGCTGTCAAGAAGACTGCTCATAAAAGGAAAACCATCGCATCTTGATCCGCTGTGGATGATGATGTGGGTAATCCGGACCTTGAGGTAGAACTTGATTCGCTTGGCTTACTTTTCATACGCCTAATTAATGATGATATTTGTCGATGATGTCAAAACCAGTAATGCTGATGTTGTAGAGGTAACTATTCTCTCCTCTGACTCAAATCCTTTGCCTTCACTAAAAATCTGTCGGGCAAACCGGAAAATTAAATTTTCTCATCCCCTTGCTTACTTGGATCCCAAATTTCTTATGAAGACTCAACAACATGAAGCTCACGCACAACTTCGCAAGACAGCCGTGTAGTTACCTCCACCGGTTTACCGAACAGTCCGGTTCGGAAACATCGTTCAGAGGTCTCTAATTTGCTTGTCAGTGCTTATCCTAAAGCAGGTTGTTTTCGTCAACCCCTTAATCCATCTGACTCCGATTATCAGGTCACTTCCCATTCCTCATGTGGCGAGTCATCAGCTACTCAGCTGCCACCACTTAAAATGGTGCTTGGGTAAGTTATGCATTTCATATTGTTCCTACTGCATCATTGTGTAGTATATGCCGTATCTGACTGTTATTGTGCCTTTTCAGGGCCAAGCCTAGGCCGAGCAAAAAGGCTCGTCTGGATAAAACGGCCGACGAAGAGACTGCCCCTGAACCGGACAACGCCCCAAATCTTGAAGCGGCTATTTGTGAAGATACGCCCAATGATCCGCCACTGTCGGATGACGATTTTGTTGCTGAAGAAAGGCCTGTTGACACCTCCCGTCCTGCTGACCAGCCCAGAAGCCCAACCCGGATTGAAAAATCCACCAGTCCAATCCGGCCTGCTGACAAACCGACTGTCCCTGGTCAAACCGGCGATACCAAGGATGATGACGTGGTGATTACTGGCTTTGGCCACAGCGAACCGGGTAATCCGGTCGCTTTATCCAAACATTCTGCCAAAGAAGAATTTGCCACTGAGTAAGGGCAAGTGGGATGTTGATCTGGCAACTTACGCTGCTCTGAACCCCCAAGACCTTCATTCTGGCTACTTGAACCGGCTGTATACCAGCCATGATTATGAAGCTGGCCTGGTGAAGATGATGAAATAAAAATTCGAGGTAACCTCCATGTTCTTTTCCCGCTTGGATACTTAAATTTTTGTTAACTCTCCTAGCCCCCAAGGGCCGGTTCAACTTTGTGTAGTTAAACCGGGACTTAACATAAACTCAATGCTTGAATCCAATCGATGTAGCCCCCAAGGGCTGGTTCAACTTAGTATAGTTAAACCGGAATGTAATTTATATCGCCGCATCGTAACATGTTCGAGCAAATAGCCATTAGCCCCCAAGTGCCAAGTTGAATACCTGTATTGAGCTTGGGACTTTGTGATTTTATTGGCGAGATGAAGATCAAATATGCATTAGCCCCCAAGTGCCAAGTGTATGACTGGTTATGCACTTGGGACTTGTAATGAAGATATTAACATACTCCCTTTTTGTTGCAGAGCGAGATACGCCAACAAGCTTCACAAATCAATGATCTTCAAGAAAATCTGAAATCTCAACAAGCAGAAACCTCCAAGGCCAAGGATGAGCTGAAAACTGCCTTGACTACTATGGAGCAGCTCAAGGAGTGGTTCAAGTCTGAGCGGGCCGGCTGGGATCTTGAAAAGGCCGCTTTAACCAAAAAGGTTGAAAATGCTGAAGCTGCCCTTAAACCGGTGGTAGATGAGCTGACCCACGTGAAGCGGCAAGTGCATGCCATGACTGCTGCCATCTTTGGTAAGCTTCCTTTGGCTTCTGTGATAATTTGGCCTTCTTATGATAAATCCGGTTTGTGATTTCTCTTGTAATGTTGTAGGCACACGCATTGGTCACTTGGGGTCAGATATTCAGATGAAATTGAAAGCTGCCTACACTTTAATCGAACAATCAGTACATCGGAGCGCAGCAGATCATCTCCACTGCATCACATAACAATCCAGCACCCTCCTTAATTCAAGACACTCCTAGGAGGTTGTCAATGCTTCCCGCCCAGGTTGAAGAGCTGAAGAAATCTGTTGCTCGAACCGGTGCCATTAACGCCTTAATCCGGGCAAAAGCATGGGTGCCAGATTTCGATCTGTTGAGGCAGCTCAGGGCTATCCCAGTCTGAAGGAAGACGGTTCAGAGTTCAATGAAGATGACCTGAGAGCGATAAACCGGGCGGTGCGCCCTCTGGCTTGCCAATTGGCCGAAGAGGCAAACTTGTCGCATTATCAAGCTCAATATGACGATCAGAACAAACGAGTAGCTGCACCTATTCTCAAGCGGAGAACCTGATCCCTCCGATCCGTAAGCATACTTACGCCCCGATATTGAACCATCTTCCCTGATCCATGAGGAGGATGTCTTTCAAGCTTTAATGGGAATCGATCGACCATCGTTGACTTCAAATTACCGGGTAGAGATGAAGAAGCTGAGGCGGCGCAGGACGAACCACAACCATCAGACCGGGGCGGCGAGCAAGCATGAACTGGAAGCCGGTTTAAATAGCTGCTTCATTTATATTCCGCCAAGAAAACAATGATCTTATTCGGGCACCATGTTGCCTTGTAATAGGATAGCCAATACTTATGCTTTTAATATGCCTCCATGCATGGGTGCTGATACTCTTGCTTGAATGATCAAAACCTTCTATCTATATTGCCCGCAGTCACAAAATCTTAAACCGTCATGGCGGTTTGTGCCGCCAGCTGGCTTGTGACGTTCATATATATATGAAATGAAATATTGAGGTATATAATCAAAATTTGTGATACAAAATACCTGCCATCGCTGGGCATAAAGTTGGCTTAGCCAATCTTGAAGCGGAGGTTGTATAAACCCTTACCGTCAAAGGAGAAAACAGCTCCTGTGTTTATAATACCGGTTTACCATGTAAACAGTGCTGAGTCATGACAAGCCCCATGTTACTCCATAATGGGATGTTAACAGAAAAAAGTCAAACTGGAAAAATTATCTCCGGATTAAAAATGGACCGAATTCCGTCAATTGACAGTTTGAACCGGTTTAAAAATGTTATCGATTTAAGAAACGCAGCAAAAAATCAAATAATAGTTATGAAAAAACATGGAAGCAAAGGCAATGATAAACCGTTTGCAAAAAAGAAGGCTTTACTGAGCCGATCAGATGGTGTTACCATGGTCGGACACGACCAAGCTCCCTATAAGGTGTGGCCATGGTTCAAGTCAGCCAGGTCCCCAATCGAAACCGTGGCATTATGCCGATCAAGTGGCGTGGCAATGGTTCGGGTTCGACCAAGCCCCAAGTGACTCTATGGCCTTAGGCCGATCAAGAGGCGTGATCGGTTCAGACTTGACCATGTCCCCAAGTGATCCGGTGGCTTTCGCCTATCAAAAGGTGTTGCATTGGTTCGACGCCACCAAGCCCCCAAGTGATATCATAAAGCTTTTGGAAAGCAAACTCGGGGTAAATCGGAGGCCGCTTTAAGATGTAACCACTCCATGTAACCACGCATGATGTAATGTAACAGATACCCCGCTTTAATGAGGCTCCGGTTTATTACTTTATTCATAATATATACACTATCATAATATGTACATAAGTAGAGCTGATGGCTCAGGTATAATAAGGCCGAAGATGAGCTATGTTCCACGGCCTGTTGGTCTCCTCCTCTGACGTACGTGAGTCTTTATGCTCTCGAATATCGATCAGATAGTACGACCCGTTGTGCAGATTCTTGCTGACCACGAAAGGTCCCTCCCAAGGTGGGGATAGCTTGTGCATATCAGTCTGGTCTTGGATGAGCCGAAGCACGAAATCTCCTTCTTGAAAAGTTCTCGGTTCTGACCGGCGACTATGGTAACGACGAAGATCCTGTGGTAAATCACCGGCGGGCAGCTGCTATGTCACGCTCCTCATCCAACCGGTCCATAGCGTCTTGCCGTGCCGCCTCGTTGTCCGCTTCAACATAAGCTGCCACACGAGGTGAGTCATGACGGATGTCATCGGGGAGAACCGCCTCGCTCCATAGACCATAAAGAACGGTGTGTATCCCGTGGATCTGTTAGGGCGTAGTGTTTATACTCCATAACACAGACGGTAGCTCTTCTACCCAACAACCCGGTGTCCTCTCGCAAAGGGACCATAAGCCGGGCTTGATGCCTTTCAAGATCTCTTGATTAGCCCTTTCGCTTGACCATTGACTGTGGGTGAGATACTGAAGAAACGTCAAGCCGGATGTGCTCACGTTCGCAGAACTCCTTCATGGCACCTTTGGACAAATTGGTACCATTATCTGTGATGATACCGTGTGGAAAGCCAAACCGGAAAATCACCTTTTTGATGAACTGAACCACCGTGGCCACATCACACTTGCTAACAGGTTCTGCCTCCACCCATTTTGTAAACTTGTCGACCGCCACCAGTAGGTGGGTCTTCTTGTCCTTGGACCTTTTGAAAGGCCCAACCATATCCAGCCCCCAGGTTGCAAACGGCCAAGTAATTGGAATCATCCTCAATTCTTGGGCCAGTGCATGAGCACGTCTGGAAAACTTTTGGCAACCATCACATCGTCTGACCAGATCTTCCGCATCGCGATGAGCAGTCAACCAATAGAAACCGTGGCGGAACGCTTTAGCCACCAAGGATTTCGAACCGGCGTGGTGACCACAATCTCCTTCGTGGATCTCACGCAATATTTCACAGCCTTCCTCAGGGGACACACAGCGTTGAAACGCCCCTGACACGCTGCAATGATGCAATTCGCCATTAACGATGGTCATAGACTTAGATCGCGGACTATCTGCCGGGCCAACGCGTCTCATCCTTCCGTAACTCGCCCCGGTTCATGTACGCAAGATAAGGAAGGCCCAATCCGGAGTGACGTGAAGAGCTGCCACCAATTGAGCCTCCGGATCAGGAATAGCCAAATCCGCTTCACCAGGAGCTTGACCGACGGGTTGTGCAGACGTCGAGAAAAACATTAGGCGGGACCAGTTATGCGTTGAGAGCCCAACCGGCTTAAAGCATCCGCCGCTTCATTCTTCCGACGGTCCACGTGGTCCACTGATAGCCCTTGAAATGACTGCGACAATATCCACCTCACGTATTTATATGCAGCCATGAGTGGGTCCTTTGAATCGAAGTGCAGGACACTGTTGAGCCACTAGGTCCGAGTCACCGAAGCACTTAACTCGGCTTAGATTCATCTCCTTAGCCATCCGGAGACCATGGAGCAAGGCTTCATACTCAGCTGCATTGTTAGTACAAGGGAACATTAAACGGAGAACGTAACAAAACTTGTCACCTCGTGGGGAAGTTAATACGACTCCAGCCCCCGAGCCCTCCAATTGCCTGGATCCGTCAAAATGGATGGTCCAATATGTGTGATCCGGCTTTTCTTCAGGTGCTTGCAACTCCGTCCAATCATTAATGAAATTCACAAGTGCTTGAGACTTCACCGCCGTCCGAGGCACGTACTTCAGACCGTGCAGCCCAAGCTCTATAGCCCACTTAGCAATCCGGCCAGTCGCTTCCCGGTTTTGTATGATATCGCCTAAAGGAGCAGAACTGACCACCGTGATGGGGTGCCCTTGGAAATACTACTTCAGCTTCCAGCTTGCCATGAAAACTCCATATACCAGCTTCTGCCAATGTGGATACCTTTGCTTAGACTCGATAAGTACCTCGCTGATATAGTAAACCGGACGTTGAACCGGATGCTCCTTCCCTGCCTCCTTCCGCTCCACCACAATTTCCACGCTGACCGCCCGGGCATTAGCAGCAACATATAGCAGAAGCGGCTCCTTATCAATGGGAGCGGCGAGCACAGGCGGGTTGACCAATTTCCGCTTTAAGTCCTCCAACGCTTCGTTGGCGGTGGACTCGAACAAAGCTGGTACATCTTTTTTCAAAGATCTGGTACAAAGGGATAGCCTTCTCTCGAGGCGGTGATAAACCGGCTCAGCGCGGCAATCCGGCCTGCCAAACGCTGGACGTCGTTAATACACTTCGGTTTAGCCAGGGAGGTAATAGCCGTAATCTTCTCCGGATTAGCTTCAATTCCCTTGTTGGACACAAGGAAACCCAATAATTTGCCTGCCGGAACACCAAAGACACATTTGGTCGGGTTGAGCATCATCTTGTAAACCCGCAGGTTGTCAAAAGTTTCCTTCAAATCGTCAATCAGTGTCTCCTTCTCCCTTGACTTGACCACAATATCATCAACATAGGCGTGCACATTATGGCCGATCTGTTTATGCGAGCAATTGCATACAGCGTTGATAAGTTGCTTGGGCGCTCTTGAGCCCAAAAGGCATAGATACATAGCAGAAGGCTCCAAAGGGAGTGGTAAACGCCGTCTTCTCCTGGTCCTTAACTGCCATCTTGATCTGATGATACCCAGAATATGCATCCAAAAAGCTCAAATGCTCACAACCCGCAGTGGCATCAATAATCTGGTCAATGCGGGGGTGGGCAAAAGGATCTGCTGGACAAGCCTTGTTAAGGTCTGTGTAATCCACACACATGCGCCAAGTGCCATTTTTCTTAAGAACCAGCACCGGATTAGCAAGCCACTCTGGATGGAAGACTTCAACAATAAAACCAGCTGCTAAGAGCCTGGCCACCTCCTCTCCAATGGCCTTGCGCCTTTCTTCGTTAAACCGGCGGAGAAACTGTTTCACCGGTTTGTACTTGGGATCAACATTAAGAGTGTGCTCACGAGTTGCCTCGGTACACTGGCATGTCGGAAGGCTTCCATGCAAAATGTCCCGATTCTCACGGATGAACTCGATGAGCGCCGCTTTCCTATTTCGGATCCAAGTTGGCACCGATGCTGAATCTGCTTGGACGAATCACCAGGCACGAAGTCAACAAGCTTAGTCTTAGCTGCCGATTTGAATTTGAGGGCCGGATCATGCTCTGTAGTTGGCTTCTTCAGTGGAGTCATGTCCGCCGGATCAACATTGTCCTTATAATACTTCAGCTCCTCGGTGGCACAAACCGACTCTGCGTAAGCCGCGTCACCTTCCTCACATTCCAAAGCGATCTTGTGGCTCCCATGAACCGTTATTGTCCCTTGTGACCCGGCATCTTGAGCTGCAAATAGATATAACAAGGCCGCGCCATAAAATTGGCGTAAGCCGGTCGCCCGAACAGGGCATGATATGGACTTCGATTTTTACCACTTCAAACGTCAATGTTTCCGATCCGAGTCATATTCATCACCAAAGGCTACTTCCAGAGCTATTTTACCAACAGGATACGCTGACTTGCCAGGTACCACACCATGGAACACTGTATTGGACGGTTTGAGATGCTTATTCGTTAGCCCCATACGACGGAAGGTCTCATAGTAGAGGATGTTAATGCTGCTCCCTCCATCCATGAGTACCTTGGTGAACTTATAACCCCCCACCTGAGGTGCCACCACCAGGGCTAGCTGACCCGGATTGTCGACTCGGGGAGGATGATCCTCTCTACTCCATATGATGGGCTGCTCCGACCAGTAGGTAATGGGGCACAGCCGGGTTCAACAGCGTTGATCGCCCGCTCGAACCTTCCGGTCTCGCTTGTCTAAGCTAGTGGTGAAGACATGGTACTGCCCACTATTCAACTGCTTTGGGTTGCTCGATAACCCGATCGTTGTTGCTGGTTGTAACCACCTTGGTTATTCGATTGTTACGATTGTTATGTCCGCTCAGATTACCATTAAATCCTGAACCGGAATTTCCTCCATCGTAACCTGCCCAGATCCTGAACCGCCGTAACCTTGATCATACCGAAAGCATTAGAACTCTTGAACTCCTGCATAATGTAGCAATCCTTCCAGAGGTGGTTTGCTGGCGTCTCCTTCGTCCCATGCTTCAGACAGGGTTGATTCAATAGATAGTTCAAGCGGTCCGGATTGGGATTAGGCGCTCCACTTTGATTCGGCTGTTTACCCTTGCGCCGCTGGCCCTTGTCCTGCACGTTGGTGTTAGCTACGAAGTCCATGTTGCCATTCGCTTTACGCTTGCCTCCACCATTACCTGCCGAGTGATGTTGCTGGCCTTTGGAGTTGCTGTTCTTCTTCCCCTTCCCTATCTCGCCATCATCAGACTCGGGATCCTTGCTACTATTAGAATCAGCATACTTCACTAAAGCGCCCATGAGAGTGCCCATGTCATTACAAAACCGCTTCATGCACCCCAACTTCAACTTCAAAGGCTTAAACCGGCAGTTGCCCTCCGGTTAAGATCGCAGAGTCGGCGTTGATCCGTCCGACGAGTGCAAGATTTCAAACGCTGGCGTACCCAATGGGTTGTTGACTCCTTCCCCACGGACACAAGCCGCCAAGTCCACTACGGACATGGGCTGCTTACGGTATCTTGAAATTCTGGATAAACCGGGTCCGCAATCGGGCCCATGAATTGATAGAATTGGGTGGCAAGCTCTTCAACAAAGTACGGGTCGTGCCTTGAGCATCATGGTGAAGTACTTTGCACACGCCGCCTCATCCACATCCAGCATCTCCATGACCATCTCATAACTTTCTATCCATGCTTACGGAGCTAAATCGGCAGTGTAATTTGGCACCTTGCGCGGACCCTTGAAGTCTTTGGGCAAGCGCACATTGCGTAAAGCGGGGACGAGGCAAGGCACCCCCAAAGAGCTAGAGGTAGCCCCAGGATCGACCGAGATGGTCGGACGAACCGGCGTAAGTTGATAAGCGATCTTTGTCTGCTGCTAACTTCGGCCTCCTGGCGCTCGGGCCCGTCCACCACCTCTGGGCGTTATCGACGCCACCTGCCGGGTTGTTGTTGCGGGCGCACCACGCCGTGCATTACTTGATACGGCCGGTTCATCCACGTGCTCGCTATAGCTCCGGCTTGGGCGGGGTAGAGTGGATCCGGTCGCTGCACGAATACGCTTCTGTTGGACCAAAGCTGTCCTAAGGAGCTCCTTGACCCGCGGCTCTCTATCGCCTGTGGCGAATCACCTTCAATTGGAATAGCCTCCAGCCGTGACGCGGCTGCAACAAGGTTATCCATCGGGTTGGAGTAGTGACCCGGAGGTGTTTGCACAGCCTGAGGTGCACTGGTGTTATGGCAAGGTAGATCTATTAAGCGGAGCTGGACCGGCGCGCCCGTCCCAGGTGCTTCCTCCCGGTTTACCACCGGCGGATTACTGGTTCTCGCTCCGGGGGTGTTGAAGAGGTCTCTTCCTTCGAAAACTGAAGGCAAACGGGATATGTATTTCCTCTTCATGACTTCATGTGATGCGTTCTGATCCAACATGAGCCTATAAGCCTGAGCATCTAAAGCGGCCCGCTGCGTCATTATCTGGCGTCTGCAGTTGCTAGATCCGCTTTAGCCTGAGTGATTTGTTCCTTCACCTTCGCAATCTCCGTGTTATGAGCGTCCTGATCCGCCGGGTTAACCTCTGCCATGAGCGTAACCAACGCATCGAACAGATCTGATAAAACTTGAGCCGGCGGGCGCACAGAGCCTCCTGCCCCGGCAGCCTTCGCCGCTGTTGAACCGGCGATCATTGCTGCAGCAGTCGAAGAGTGAAGCACTGCTTGTGTACCGGCCATGAATATTCCAACCCGGTTGGGCAGATCAGAGGGGTCCGGAATACTGTCACCATCGAAACAGCCCCCAATCCGGCCATCTTGTAGCTGATACAGAGATTCAGTTTCTCCGGTTGATGACTCGTCATCGGAGTAGACGACGGTTTCGCCACCAGATTCCGATCCATCCTCATAACTTCCTCCGTGGATGACTCCCACAAAGGCACGCTTCACGGCCGATTTAACCTGGGCAGATCTCGCACGCTGAGCCATCTCGACGAGGTCGGTGCAGATGTCCGGCTCAGGCCCTGGCTCACCGATCTTGCCGATGAAAACGTGTATGCCACCAAAGGGGACCCGGTATCCGTACTCGATTGAGCCGGCCTCGGGGCCCCATCCTGCGTCGTCGATGTAGAGCTTGCCGCGACGACTCTTGGTCATCCGGCCCACAACAAAGTCTTCGAATCCTTCGAACTTGCCCTCCAAGATCATCAAACCATCGTGCGATAGCCCCACGGTGGGCGCCAACTGTCGTGGTTTTGTCACGGCAGATGTCCTCATGAAAGGACTTAGTCGTGGAGCCATCGCTACGGGTTAACTTGAAGGGGTTAAAGCGGACGCAAAGACACAAGAGTTATACTAGTTCGGCCCCTTCGATAAAGGTAAAGCCTACGTCTAGTTGTGATGGGATTGATGTGGTCTCGATGACTAGGGAGTAATAAGCTTCGCCTAGGCCTCGAGTTGTTGTTCTCTGTCCTTGAACCGTCCCGGGTCGTCCCCTTATATACAAGGGTGACGCCCGTCGGTTCAGAGAGTCCCAATCTCCGGTTCATACTCGTATCCGGGTTGGTCTCTCTCTATTCCTAACTTACAATACAAGTTTACATATCATGCCGGTTTACGGCTACAGGTTCTAAACCGACTTTCATGCTTGGGCTTTTACACCGTTGAGCTACTGATGAAGTTAACCCGGCCCCGATAGGCCGGTTTACGCCCAGTAGTAATATCCCCAACAGATTTCGTTCTTCTCCCTCTTGTTTTGTTGCAAATCATCATTTACAGGCACCTTGGGCTTCTTTGTGTTTTCTTCTGGTATTTTAATTGTTTTTATTTATGTTTATTCTGGTAAAAAAAGTTATTAATGGCGCACCAGGAGAAGGTGCGCCATTGCTATCAAGGTATTTATGGCGCACCTCTAGGAGGTGCGCCATTGATATACCAATTTTTATTTATGTTTATTCTGGTATTTTATTTTTCAGTGTTCCTTTTCCTGCTTAAATTTGCAAACATTTTTTGAAAATGCAAACATTTTTCTAACTCACAAAAAGTATTGAATTTGTTAATATTTTTTGAACTCATGAATATTTTTAAATTTCATGGGCACTTTTTAAATTCATGAATATTTTTTTAAATTTGATGATATTTTTTCATATTCATAAATGTTTTACCAATTCACAGATGTTTTGCAACGCAAGTATTTGAAAATTAGTAATAACTACTTATATCGTAACATTTTAAAATTTATGATCATTTTCTAAAAAATTATTACATGCAACTAAAAATCCAAAAAAAAGATAGTAATGGCGCACCAGGAGAAAGTGCGCCATTGCTATCACGGTGTTTATGGCGCACCCCTAGATGGTGCGCCATTGGTATACGTATTTTTATGGCGCACCCCTAATAGGTGCGCCATTGCTAACCCTCCCCCACTCCACTTGCTCCCCTCTCCCTCTGGCCTCTCTCCCTCCCTCGCCAGATCCACCTCGCCCCACACCTAACCCGACGACCCCCGAGGGAGCACGCTGCTGTCCGCCCGCGCCCGCTCCACCACCACCGCCTTGCCTCCTCGGGACCCCCTCCCCACTTGACCCCTCGCGGTTCCCCTCGCCCTCTCCACCTTCTCCTCTCCCCCAGATCTGCGTCGGCAACCCGCGCGCGACGCGCCCATCGCCGGCCACCTCGCAACGCCGTGGCAACGCGTCCACCTCATAGAGGAGCAGCAGCGCGTCCACCTAGCCAAGGAGCAGCAGCTCGTCAAGGATCCACCTCCACTGTCGACCTCCATTCCCGCTGCTCGGCTCCAAGAAAGCTAGGTAAGGAACCAAGGATCCATCTTTCTTTCCCCTGCCCTGCCCTGCCGCCTGTTCATCCCCTCACCGGATTTCTCTTCTACCCCCCTTTCTGCAGGCGCCATTCCTGGGCTCCGCCGCTCGATTTCCTCACCCACGCCACGCCACGCCAGGCCAGGTATCCTCGTCTGAATTTCCCCTCACCAAAATTTCTGCCTCGGTGTTTTCTTGGATGTAGTATGTAGATCTCCTTTTTTAGTCCGAGCCAAATTTCAGTATAGTATGTTTATTGTAAGAATCTAGAGGCCGGTCGAGGCATGTTTGTGTGGATTTTTTTTCTCAGTTGGTCCCTGATCCACCATCAGGATTAGTGTAGGCGTGTGCATCGATCAGTCCATTAGTTCACAGATGCAGCTGCAAAGGTTGCTGAATAATGACAAGTTTTGTTCGTGATTGGAACTGCTGTTCTTGGCGTGACTTGTTAGATAGACAGTGCCCTAGGTCAGGCTGTTATTTGGGGCATGTGATTTCGTTAAGATTACTAGTGTTGATCGTCTAAGCATATCTTTGTTTGGTAAAGCCTAATTTATATTGCATCTTTGTTGACTTGTGGCTGCTTGATGAATGAGGTAATACTACATTATGCTAGTGTTCTGATTGAGCAAACTATGAAACAGTGTTATGAAAAATGGGGTGATTTTATATGATCTTATCTTATCTGCAAGAAATGGAACACTGATACATAAATTGCCGGTTATTCATATCACCTAATTTATGGTGCCTCTTTGTTTGGTTTGTGGCAGCTTGACGAATAGACTAGCAATACTACATTGCTAAGTGTTCTGGTTGAACAACCCATGAAGCTGTATTTCTGAAATGTGGTGATGATCTTATCTGCAAGAATGAAAATGATGAGCTATGTTTCTGAAATGTGGTGATGATCCTATCTTAGCTGTATTTCTGAACTGGTAGCTAAGTGTACAAGCAGACTTGCCTAATATATCCAGTGCAGTGCTACAAATTTGTTCAGATCTACCTTGCTACAAATTTGTTCTGTAGCTGTTTGAGGTGTAGCAGGATCATGACAAAATGTGCTGCTATCTTATTCCAAGATGCACATTTTCTCCTGAAGTGTTGTGCAGGGACAAATAGTTACCCCTTTCTTCTGAAATGTTGATTATTTTTCATTTCGGTTGAGAATGGGGCACTCCTAGGTCAAAAAATTAGCAAAGGTCATGCCCAATTTTCTTGACCTAGAAGGTGCCTGATTCTCAACCGAAACAAAAATTAATCAACATTTATAGTTTGACCTAGAAGATGCCCAAATTGTCAACTCTAGTAGTGTACTCCTGTTAATATTGCAAACGTAACTAGAAATTTTGAGACTAATAATGCATTACAATAGACTCAGCTGATATTTTCGAATTTATTTTAGATCACATACACAAAATAACCTACCAGCAATACAAATCTAGTTTCAGAAACATGTGATACATACATCCACTTTGATAAGCTAAAAATAGTAAGAGCAGCAGGGCAAAAAATAAATCTATGTACGATATAGGGGTGCTAGTGCTACTGCTTTGAGTTGCTACCGCTATATCCTCCATCCCGTCCCACCGGAGCAAGCAAACCTACAAGCTGCTCCTCATGTTTTCCCCTCTACTAGTAGACTGGAAATTCCCAATACTGGCTGGTTTGCAAGTTGATCAAACTGAATACATACATTATAGAGCTGAATGCGCTTCAGTCCATGTGGTGGTTCAGTTTGAGAATTGGGTCCAGTCCAAAACTTTGAGATGGTTGGCTTTCTTTTGGTTCTCACAAATAACAAGTCAATAATGCATTGCAGTAGAAACAACCTATACTTTCTAATTATTTTAGATTACATGCCGAATAACCTAACAGCCATCGAAGTCTAGTTGAATCAGAAAAATGTTAGAAAATCCATCGATTGAGGCAGACAACTAGTTGTAGATGAGGAAGGGCATTTGAGGCCCCATCGAGTCTATGAAGATGTGATGGGTCCTGATATATTGACTTGTGGATTTATTTTTTCCCAGACTGCATTTAAGAAATAACTCTAGTAGCCTTTTTTCCTATTTAGAGCGAACATGGCCAACAACGATGAGGCCGGCGGTTCGGGCAAGGCATTCTGTCAGCTGTCCCAGGAGATGGAGGAAGAACCTCATCGCTATGAGGACGCTGCGGAAGACACCGATCCCGACTACACAACCCCTAGTGGCGTCGGGGATGACACCACTGATGGTGCCGCCGAGGATGCCACCACTGATGATGGCAGCGCACGCACATATGGCAGCCAACTGAAGAGGCAATGGAAGGACCTGCGCCCGAACGTGCTCGGCACATTAAGGAGGAATTCTTGAAGTGTCCTCCAGTGGGCATCCAACGGCGCCCAAAGAATTAATCAGTGGGTACGCGGGACAACTCGGGTGCATTCTCTGGAGCACCGTCTTGATCAACACCGAGAACCTAAGGCATTGTGGCCGAGGGAATTTGCGCAACCTCCTCTTCACAAAGTTGCACGAACGATACAAGTTCCCCGGTGACTTCGCAAACACATGCCTCTCAGGGAATAAAGTGAACAATGCCGCCCTCACGAAGATGAGCACGGCCCTAGCTACTTGGAGAGCCGCGGTGAAGAGAAGGATTCTAAGAGGTGATATTTATGAGAAGATCAAGGAGACAATCAACGAGGCTGACTACCTGGAGTTCAAGATCAAGTGCGAGAGCAACACATCTGCAGAATCAAGTCAGTGGGGAAAGATATGCGGGACTTGAACTTAGGGATCCACAAACTCGGTCCCGGCGGTTACAAAGTGGCGGAACCTATATGGGACAAGGAGGACGCGGAGCGTGCCGAGCAAGGCCTACCGCCCCTCTTCGATAAATACCGTGACAAGCAAACCAGGAACTATGTCAGGGCCCGGTACAAGGTGGACCCGGTAACAAAGGAGCTTACCACGGATCCGAAGACCAAGGCGCTTGAGCTTGTTCTGGTAAGGAATACACCCCCGCGTAATTAGCTGCATATGGTTGCATTCTAATTAATGAAGCTAAATTTCTAAATGGTTCACGTTCCTTCCGCAGGACACTGAAAGCAGTAGCGCGGGGTCATCTCAGAGCTCCCCTTGGGACACCACTTTAAATAGGGCGTTGAACGTAATGAAACACAAGGATAAGTTCAGTAAGCCGTCGTCAGCTGGTCGTGTGGCCGACAAAGGCTTGTCCATGAAATGGTCGGAATACTATAACGCTGGGCGAAAGGAGAGAAAGACCAGCTCGGAAAGCCAGGAGCGTGAGGTTCAAGAACTCAAGGCACAAGTGGCGCGGATTCCGGAGATAGTCGAAGAGCAAGTGCGAGACCAACTGGGAGCGACGATCACCGCAATTGTGCCTACCTTGATTGAGGGGCTGCTTGGATTGCGGGCGGCCAACAGGGGCCGCCCCAGATTCCCAGCTTCACGGGCAGCAACTCGTACAACGCGCTAGCGCCATTGGTGTCTCCGGCGGAGGCGACATTGGTGTCTCCGGCGTCGGCACCGGCATTGGAGCTTAATGCACCCGGGTGTGGGAAGAATACGCCGGCCGGCACCTCGGCAGCAAGCGGCCCCTCCATCACTTGCACGCCCGCCATTGGCGGTGCCTCGACAATAGCCGAGCTCGACGCCATCACGGTAACTAAGCCTCTCGGCCGATGACTTCATCTCCTTGCCTTTGACCGGGCATCCCTGACGCCCTACATGTTTTCGCAGGGCGCCGCCGACGTTCCATGCACTCTCCTGCACTTCATGGACGGCGAGTTGGTCGATGTCGCCAAGGCTAGAATTGTTCAATCGGGCAACCACGTGTTCCACGGTAATCCGATGCCACCCACCGTGTATAGGGTTCAACTGGTTCGGGTGCTGCGGGGCTGCGACGACTTGTTACCTCCGTATCGACCCCCTGGGGCCGACGAAGATGATGTGATGACCCTCAGCGCCTGCATAAGCTGGTCCATGCTTTGGCCGAAGAGCCAGATTCGTTTGGGGGCGGGGGACACCACCCCACAGACAACACCGCCAGCCGCCGGCGCCAAGCCATGACAAGACCGCCGCAACGCTATCGCCGTCAGCTGATCCGGACATGCATATGGCACATGATCCAGACGACGACGACGGTACATTTACAAACGTCGATAAGTACTTCAACGAACATGGGTACGATGAAGAGTTCTTGGGGCCTCCTTCTCAAGAACCCAACCCTGCAAAAGACGATCGCGATCTAGTTGGTACCGCGGAGAAACCCAAATGCAACAGGCGTCGTCTGGCGTTCAGTTCTCAGGAGACGCCTCCAACTGTCACCTTCACCGAGCCTCAGATAGCCGAGGTGCGAAATATTATCAGCCCCAACACACTCAAGAAGGTGGTCTCTATGCAGAACTCGATCCCATCACAGCAGAAGAAGCAGAAGGGACGTAAAAGAAAAAATAACAAGGGTGCGAGCCAGCCAGCACCGAGTACGATCCGTGCTCAGGATGGGCCACCTTCACCTAAGGATATCTCGAGGAGGGTGCATGTGGCGGGTAGGCCGATGCTACCGACTAATCTGCTCAATGCTGCAACCAGTGTTGTGCGGAGTCTGCATGACAGTGTTCTTTCTTTGGAGAAGCGACGTCTCTCCGAGAATGATGTGGCATACTGCTACGTCTTGAGCTTGCGTTGGTTTTCCCCGAAGAGGAGAGGATGATGCAGCACAGTAGCGTAAGTATTTCCCTCAGTTTTTGAGAACCAAGGTATCAATCCAGTAGGAGGCCACGCACAAGTCCCACATACCTGCACAAAACGATAGCTACTCGCAACCAACGCGATTAGGGGTTGTCAATCCCTTCACGGTCACTTACGAAAGTGAGATCTGATAGAGATAATATTTTTGGTTTTTTTGGTATAAAGATGCAAAGTGAAAAGTAAAGGCAAAGTAAAAACAAAGCAAGTATAAAAGTGATGGAGATTGATATGATGAGAATAGACCCGGGGGCCATAGGTTTCACTAGTGGCTTCTCTCAGGAGCATAATTATTCTACGGTGGGTGAACAAATTACTGTTGAGCAATTGATGTAATTGAGCATAGTTATGAGGTTATCTAGGTATGATCATGTATATAGGCATCACGTCCGAGACAAGTAGATCGAAACGATTCTGCATCTACTACTATTACTCCACTCATCGACCGCTATCCAGCATGCATCTAGAGTATTAAGTTAAAACAGAGTAACGCCTTAAGCAAGATGACATGATGTAGAGGAATAAATTCATGCAATATGATAAATACCCCATCTTGTTATCCTCGATGGCAGAAATACAATACATGCCTTGCAACCCTTTCTGTCACTAGGTAAGGACACCGCAAGATTGAACCCAAAGCCATGCACTTCTCCCATTGCAAGAACTACCAATCTAGTTGGCCAAACCAAACGGATAATTGGAAGAGACTTGCAAAGGTAACTCAATCATACATAAAAGAATTCAGAGAAGATTCAAATATTATTCATAGATAAGCTGGATCATAAACCCACAGTTCATCGATCTCAACAAACACACCGCAAAAAGAAGATTACATCGAATAGAACTCCACGAGAAAGGGGGAGAACATTGTATTGAGATTCAAAAAGAGAGAAGAAGCCATCTAGCTACTAGCTATGGACCCGAAGGTCTGAAGTAAACTACTCACACTTCATCTGAGAGGCTATGCTGTTCATGTAGAAGCCCTCCGTGGTGGATGCCCCTCCGTGAGCTGCAACAGGCCCCAAGATGGGATCTCGTGGATACAGGAAGTTGCGGCGGTGGAATAAGGTTTTTGGCTCCTGTTCTGATCGTTTGGGGGTACGTAGGTAAATATAGGAGGAAGGAGTACGTCGGTGGAGCTTCGAGGGGCCCACGAGGCAGGGGGCCGCGCCCTAGGGGGGGCCCACCCTCGTGACCGCCTCTCTGGTTCCTTGGCGTAGGGTCCAAGTCTCCTGGATCACGTTCGGTGAGAAAATCACGTTTCCGAAGGTTTCATTCTGTTTGGACTCCGTTTGATATTCTGCTTCTTGAAATACTGAAAAAGGCAAAACATCAATTTCGGGCTGGGCCTCCGGTTAATAGGTTAGTCCCAAAAGTAATATAAAAGTGGAAAATAAAGCCCATTATAGTCCAAAACAATAGATAAAGTAGCATGGAGCAATCAAAAATTATAGATACGTTGGAGACGTATCGCATCCCCAAGCTTAATTCCCGTCCCCTCGAGTAGGTAAATGATAAAAAGAGAATTTTTGATGCGGAGTGATACTTTGGCATAATTTCAATGTAAATCTTATTAATCATGGTATGAATATTCAGATCCGAAAGATTCAAGACAAAAGTTTATATTGACATAAAAATAATAATACTTCAAGCATACTAACTAAGCAATTATGTCTTCTCGAAATAACATGGCCAAAGAAAGTGATCCCTACAAAATCATATAGTTTGGCTATGCTCCATCTTCCCCACACAAAGTATTTAAATCATGCACAACCCCGATGACAAGCCAAGCAATTGTTTCATACTTTAACATTTTCAAAACCTTTTCAATCTTCACGCAATACATGAGCGTGAGCCATGGATATATCACTATATGTGGAATAGAACGGTGGTTGTGGAGAAGACAAAAAGAGGGAAGATAGTCTCACATCAACTAGGCGTATCAACGGGCTATGGAGATGCCCATCAATAGATATCAATGTGAGTGAGTAGGGATTGCTATGCAACGGATGCACTAGAGCTATAAGTATATGAAAGCTCAACAAAAGAAACTAAGTGGGTATGCATCCAACTCGCTTGCTCACGAAGACCTAGGGCATTTGAGGAAGCCCATCATTGGAATATACAAGCCAAGTTCTATAATGAAAAATTCCCACTAGTATATGAAAGTGACAATATGAGAGACTCTCTATCATGAAGATCATGGTGCTACTTTGAAGCACAAGTGTGGTAAAAGGATAGTAACATTGTCCCTTATCTCTTTTTCTCTCATTTTTTATTTGGTCCTTTCTCTTTTTATGGCCTCTTTTTTTCTCGTCCGAGTCTCATCCCGACTTGTGGGGAATCATAGTCTCCATCATCCTTTCCTCACTTGGGACAATGCTCTAATAATGATGATCATCACACTTTTATTTTTCTTACAACTCAACAATTACAACTCGATACTTAGAACAAAATATGACTCTATATGAATGCCTCGGGCGGTGTACTGGGATATGCAATGAAACATGAGTGACATGTATGAAAGAATTATGAAAGGTGGCTTTGCCACAAATACGATGTCAACTACATGATCATGCTAGCAATATGACAATAATGGAGCGTGTCATAATAAATGGTACGATGGAAAGTTGCATGGCAATATATCTCAGAATGGCTATGAAAATGCCATGATAGGTAGGTATGGTGGCTGTTTTGAGGAAGGTATATGGTGGGTGTATGATACCGGCGAAAAGTGCGCGGTATTAGAGAGGCTAGCAATGGTGGAAGGATGGGAAAAAGTGCGTATAATCCATGGACTCAACATTAGTCATAAAGAACTCATATACTTATTGCAAAAATCTAGAAGTTATCAAAGCAAAGTATTACGCGCATGCTCCTAGGGGGATAGATTGGTAGGAAAAGACCATCGCCGTCCCCGACGGCCACTCATAAGGAAGACAATCAATAAATAAATCATGCTCGAAGTTCATCACATAACGGTTCACCATACGTGCATGCTACAGGAATCACAAACTTCAACACAAGTATTCTTTAAATTCAAAACTACTCAACTAGCATGACTCTAATATCACCATCTTCATATCTCAAAACAATTATCAAGCATCGAACTTATCTTAGTATTCAACGCACTCAAAAGAAAGTTTCACATATCTTGAAAACCAAGTATATTAATATTAAGCAAATTACCATGCTATTAACGACTCTCAAAATAATCTAAGTGAAGCATGAGAGATCAAGTTTCTTTAAAACAAATCCACCACCGTGCTCTAAAAGATCTAAGTGAAGTACTAGAGCAAAAATTATCATGCTCAAAAGATATAAGTGAAGCATTATGAGCAAAACTATCAAGCTCAAAAGATATAAGTGAAGCACATAGAGTATTCTTATCAAATTTAAATTCATGTATGGCTCTCTCAAAAGGTGTGTACAGCAATGATGATTGTGGTAAACTAACAAGCAAAGACGAAAATAATACAAGACGCTCCAAGCAAAACACTTATCATGTGGTGAATAAAAATATAGCTCCAAGTAAATTACCGATGGAAGTGGATTTAAAGAGGGATGCCTTCCGGGCATCCCCAAGCTTTGAATTTTGGTGTCCTTGGATTATCTTGGGGGTGCCATGGGCATCCCCAAGCTTAGGCTCTTGCCACTCCTTGTTTCATAATCCATCAAAAGAATTCACCCAAAACTTGAAAACTTCACAACACAAAACTCAATAGAAATCTCGTGAGCTCCGTTAGAGAAAGAAAATAAAAGACTACTTTAAGGTACTGTAATGAACTCATTCTTTATTTATATTGGTGTTAAACCTACTGTATTCCAACTTCTCTATGGATCATAAACTATTTTACTAGCCATAGATTCATCAAAATAAGCAAACAACACACGCAAAAACAGAATCTGTCAAAAACAGAACAGTCTGTAGTAATCTGTAACTAACGCAAACTTCTGGAACTCAAACAATTCTACCAAAATTAGACGACCTGGAAAATTTGTTTATTGATCAGAAGCAATTGGAATCAATATTTTATCACGTTCTGGTGATTTTTAACAATTCGGTCACTGAGCTCAAAGTTTCTGGAAATTACAGCAAGATCAAATAACTATCATCCAAGAAGATCCAATAGGTTTAACTTGGCACAAACACTAATTAAAAGATAAAACCACATCTAAACAGAGGCTAGATGGATTATTTATTCCTAAACAGAAGCAAAAACAAAAAAATAAAAAATAAAATTGGGTTGCCTCCCAACAAGCGCTATCGTTTAACGCCCCTAGCTAGGCATAAAAGCAAGGATAGATCTAGGTGGTGCCGTAGTAATAAGATAGATCGGTAAAACTCATTTCATATTATCTACGTTCGGCAGCAAGTTTTCTTTGAGGCAAGCAAAAGTAATCAAAAGGGCTAAATTTAATAGGACAAAAGTCCCCAAGATCAATTTTAGGAGGTATAGGTTCCTCTTCGCCCTTCGTATTGCACAATCAATTCATCATTATAAGCATTATTTTGACAGAACTTGGTGAGCCTATACTCAAGAGAGCATCCTAGCTCATTATTTCGAATAGCCAAATCATCATTAAGCTCAGAGATTCTATCAATTAAAATATTGGTAGGCACTTTTTTTCTAAGATTTTCATTGAAAGCAACATAGTCGATAGATTGAAAACGCATTATTTCTTCTTGATCAAAAAGGATAGATTCTATGGGAGGATGGCCAGCGTCCACCCTATAATGCGCAAAGATTTCTTTGGCTTCTTTTATTATAAATCTGAGTTCATGAGCCAAAAAGATAGTAGCGGCACGCTTAACAGAGGAGTGTTCAATATTAGAAAATTCTAGAAAAATTCTTTGTATAGAAGGGTGCATATGCATAAATTGCCTTTCAAGTTCAACGATAAGCATGGCAATAGTGTCCGCAAGACTACTAGTTCTATGGAGAATAGAACCACCCATAGAGGGTAAAGCACCAGCACAAGTAAAGAAATCTTGAATAACTCCTTTTCCAATAATATTACCACTACCGATTCGAAATCTTTTTGTGTGATAGGTAGGGATTCTTCAGCAGGAGCTTCAGAATTTTCCATATTATTATCACCCATATCGGCGATAATTTCCCCAATTTCAGACATAGCGACAAGCAAGCAAACTAACACACGAGCAAACAAAAGGCAAAGGGAAAAAGAGGAGGAGATTGGGAAAGAGAGGGCGAATAAAACGGCAAGGGTGAAGTGGGGGAGAGGAAAACGAGAGGCAAATGACAAATAATGTAATGCAAGAGATAGGGATTGTGATGGGTACTTGGTATGTTGACTTTTGCGTAGACTCCCCGGCAACGGCGCCAGAAATCCTTCTTGCTACGTCTTGAGCTTGGGTTGGTTTTCCCCAAAGAGGAGAGGATGATCCAGCACAAGATGGCGTAAGTATTTCCCTCAGTTTTTGGAACCAAGGTATCAATCCAGTAGGAGGCCACGCACAAGTCCCTCGTACCTGCACAAAACGATAGCTACTCGCAACCAACGCGATTAGGGGTTGTCAATCCCTTCGCGGTCACTTACGAAAGTGAGATCTCATAGAGATAATATTTTTGGTATTTTTGGTATAAAGATGCAAAGTGAAAAGTAAAGGCAAAGTAAAAACAAAGCAAGTATAAAAGTGATGGAGATTGATATGATGAGAATAGACCCGGGGGCCATAGGTTTCACTAGTGGCTTCTCTCAAGAGCATAATTATTCTACGGTGGGTGAACAAATTACTATTGAGCAATTGACAGAATTGAGCATAGTTATGAGGTTATCTAGGTATGATCATGTATATAGGCATCACGTCCGAGACAAGTAGATCGAAACGATTCTGCATCTACTACTATTACTCCACTCATCGACCGCTATCCAGCATGCATCTAGAGTATTAAGTTAAAACAGAGTAACGCCTTAAGCAAGATGACATGATGTAGAGGAATAAATTCATGCAATATGATAAATACCCCATCTTGTTATCCTCGATGGCAACAATACAATACGTGCCTTGCAACCCTTTACATCCTTTGGGTAAGGACACCGCAAGATTGAACCCAAAGCCATGCACTTCTCCCATTGCAAGAACTACCAATCTAGTTGGCCAAACCAAATGGATAATTCAAGAGACTTGCAAAGATAACTCAATCATACATAAAAGAATTCAGAGAAGATTCAAATATTATTCATAGATAAGCTGGATCATAAACCCACAATTCATCGGTCTCAACAAACACACCGCAAAAAAAGAAGATTACATCGAATAGATCTCCACGAGAGAGGGGAGAACATTGTATTGAGATCCAAAAGGAGAGAAGAAGCCATCTAGCTACTAGCTATGGACCGAAGGTCTGAAGTAAACCACGCACACTTCATCGGAGAGGCTATGGTGTTGATGTAGAAGCCCTCCATGGTGGATGCCCCCGGGGAGCTCGGAACAGGCCCCAAGATGGGATCTCGTGGATACAGGAAGTTGCGGCGGTGGAATTAGGTTTTGGCTCCTGTTACGACTGCTTGGGGTGCGTAGGTATATATAGGAGGAAGGAGTACGTCGGTGGAGCCGAGGGGCCCACGAGGCAGGGGCGCGCCTAGGGGGCACCCTCGTGACCACCTCTCCGGGTTCCTTGGCGAGGGTCAAAGTCTCTGGATCACGCTCGGTGAGAAAATCACGTTTCGAAGGTTTCCTACCGTTTGGACTCCGTTTCATATTCTGTTTCTTCGAAATACTGAAAAAGTCAAAAATTAAACAGAAATACTGGGCTGGGCCTCCGGTTAATAGGTTATTCCCAAAAGTAATATAAAAGTGGAAAATAAAGCCCATTATAGTCCAAAACAATAGATAAAGTAGCATGGAGCAATCAAAAATTATAGATACGTTGGAGACATATCACATACCCGGTTTCGTGGCCAAGGTGCCAGAGGGCAAGGGCTTTGTCGATAGCACCATCGGGGGTATGATCGTCCTGCGGTTTGATGACATCTTCGCTATGTTTAACCTTCATCCGCTGCACTACACCTTCATTCGGCTATTTTCGCTCAGTATGGAGATGCGGATCATTAGAGACAAGATCCTGGACATCGTGATAGTCGACCCCTTCTACATGCGTGCCAAGATCTTGGGCAGCGTTGGGGACCAGCAAGTCGCGAGTTCATACCTCGAAGGCGTCATTCTGGCGAACCCAGATAAGGATAACTTCCTCGTGCCTTACTTTCCCGAGTAAGTCATCCCCTCACCGCCCCGTAACATATGATTTCTTAGATTTCGATCGTTCTTTTTTTTTCTAACATTCCGTGTTTTGTGCAGTGACGCACATTGCACACTCATCCTCTTAAGCCCAAAATATTCCATGGCCACGTATTTCGACTCGGACTGTCCGTCGAAAAAAGACTACACAAATATCAAGAAAGTTCTTAATGATGCTCTCCGCGGCTATGCCAACAATTTGGAGGCACCTTTAGGAGGCCAATTTGTAGGTACGGCAAGCACGTGTTCACCCACATAACGACGTTCCCCTGCATCAAGCAGCTGCCTGGCGGTCAGAAGGATGCCTACTACGCCCTCCATCACATGTGGGCGATCGTACGGGACCAAAATCACCTTCTGCTACCAACTAATCTCAAAGATTGGGCCGCACGCTTGTCGGCAATCCAGGACGCGGACATCAGACAAGAATTCTTTCGCATCCAGTCGGAGTTTGCGGAAATCATCCATCAAGATGTCCTTCGTACCTCGGGGCAGTTCTACCTCAAATATCAACCGTCCAACGGTGAAATAGAAATAACGCTACAAATGCGGTCGACAACGATCGCGATTTCATGACCATCACGAAGACGGCGGCTTCATCCACGCTCCGGTCCCTGAGTCGAGTCGAAAGTAATGATGCTATGTAGTTATGAAATATCGATTAGCTCATGTTGTAATTAAACTTTAATGAACTTGTATGTCTCTTTAGTTTGAACAGTCGTTCAACTTATATGTAATCGATGCTATTTATTAGTAGGACCATGAATCGTGCTATTAATGTGTTTCTTTTCTCTTCTGATCCTTTTGTTGCATACTTATATATTGCTTATATATTGTCCGTGAATTGCTACTAACGTTTTGTTTGTCTAGTGCATAGAGATGCCGTCGTATGTCGTGTACAAGGGTAAGGTTCCCGGAGTCTACGATGACTGGGAGGAGTGTCGGAGACAGGTTCACCGTTTCAGCGGTAACAGTTACAAAGGGTACACCACTAGGGCGGAGGTGGAAGCTAGATACACGCACTATCTAGTGGGAGAGAGGAGGGAGCGGAGGAGGAACCGGATGAAGACCAGTTTCATCACGATCATGCTCATTGTGACCGCAGCTCTGTTCTATATGATGCTAGTTTAGATGATCGATATCGACTTTGTAATGTGACGACAAACTCGGCTAATATATATGATGAACTTTGCTAATGTCTCAAGACCTAAACTTGGCTAATGTTTGAACTTTGTTCGCTATTTCGAATTTGGAGACTAATATAATGAATTCTATTGTGTGATGTTTATATTATGTGCTGTGTAACGTGCATTTTGTAACCTGTGCAAATACCAGAAAAGCAAAAAATATTAATTCCTAATATTCATAGTAGTGGCGCATCATATTGAGCATTAGTGGCGCACCAGGGCTAAATACCAGTGGCGCACTATGGGGCATAGTAATGACGCACCTGGGGGCATACGTGAAGGTAAATATGGCCCCCCTAGGAGGCATAGTAATGGCGCACTGTTGGACATAGTAATGGAGCACTACCAGGTGCGCCACTATTATCTGGGATACTAATGGCGCACCCGAGGTGCGCCATTACTATTTGTTACTAGTGGCGTGTTAATGGTAGCGCACCTATAGTGCGCCATTAATAGCAAAAACAGGTGCGTCACTAACAGCCTTTTTTCTAGTAGTG